>WOGL01000549.1:0-14192 GCA_015342145.1 Leptinotarsa rubiginosa | reverse complement strand
TTAAAAAATTCGATTTGGTGTTGGGAAAAAACTCCAGTAATAAACATCATTATTTTTTTTTTTTTTTTTCAATAAAACGGTTTAAGAAAAAAAATTTACTTATTTTTTGTACCTACCCATTGGGTGGGGCATATAAAGCAAGATCCGTCGATTTCTTATTATTTAAAGTTTATTCCAACTACCACAACTACGAAATTAACCTCAAATAATTCTGATATGCTGGAAAGAATACTTAATGCTCTATAATTATCATATATGTGTTTGTCCACTTAAAAAAAAATGGAGTAACTAATGCTAGTTTGAGTTTTTCTGGGAATACACCATGTTCTACAGATAAATTAACTAAATAGATCAGTGGGGAGCATGATTTCTGGACACATTTTTCAAGAAGGTTATTTGAGATACCAGTTATGCCTGTGGAATAAGAATTTTTGAGTTCATTCACCATATAAAAGTATTCATATTCTGTAATGGAGTGAAAAAAAACAGGATGGAGCAATATCAATATTACTTTCCATAAAATCAAAGTCAGTCTCACCATGTGTGATTCTAATCAAATGTTTTTTAAAATTATTTGTCTTGTCATTTTCAGGTACCTCATTATCATCTTCTCAGATCACAATTTTCATGCATTTGCTTCTTGATTTTTGTATTCTATAGATTGTTTAACATATAGTTTTTGATGTGTAAGTAGAGAGATTGATATTAGCATCATTGAATATTTTATTATTGATCTTCAATTTTTCCCTATAAGTGTTGATTAACTGCTTGCTAAGGTCTTTATAGTCCTTATTTTTTTAGCACATTCAGAGTACAGAGATACTAAATTTTTCAAGTAGTTGAGTTCATTGGTCATAGGAGCTGAATTGTCAGTTTTTTTCTGTTGATTACGTTTCATAGCAAAGTATAATTCAATACAGTTCTGGATAATTTGTTAAAAAACATAATAGGCTCTATTCGGACAATTCTCAGTGTAAAAATCATTCCAACTCTCATTTACCAATAATCTTTTGAAAGTCAAAATATCATCGTTGAAAAATTTTTGGGCAGTTTTCAGGAGTTTTAGTGAATGGAATATTGATAATCTGTGCATATTGATCAGATATATGAAAATCCTCAACTGTTACATTATATTGAGCCTCAATATTCATAAAGAAATTATCAAAGATTGTTTTAGAAGTAGGAGTTACCTAGTTGGAACATATATGGTACTCCCAAGATCAAAAGATGCCAATTAATCTTCGAGTGTCACATTCAAAATGCTTTCAGTGAAATTAATATTGAAGTCCCTAACCTATGATTATGTCATCACTTGTACGGATAAGTGCTAAGATACCATTTAGTGACTTTAAAAATACATTGAAATTTCCAGACGGTGGTCTATACACCCCATCTATACATAAATCTTTCAAATTAAGTATTTCGAATTCAAGTCCATTGTTATAATTTTTATAAATCACTACACCACCATTTTTCATTTTACTTCTGCAGCAAAGACTGTAGACATATAAAAACGAGCAATATGTCGTGAATATTTGTGTTACATCTCAAAGAGATTAAGCATTTTCGCTGAGAGCTCATAATGGTAGTACCACCGCCCCGACTTCTCACGGATAACATTGTCATATTTCAACCAATTCACACAAACCATTAGTAAACTATACACATAATCCTTCCGTACATTGCTGAAAATTGTATGAAAATCTATTCGGTGATTATTCAGATTATTACATTCAGACAGACAGAAATGTTGAGAGAATTTAATTTATAATATATAGTGATATACTGCAAAATATTTTATAAGAGATATTGAGACTTGCCTAATTAATCTATTTCGCCAAATATACTTATAGAACTCCATGACTTCATTATTCTGAATTGTATTTAGAAATTATTTGTTTCATTTCAGGAAAAGAAAAGAAAAGCAATCGATGGTACCCCTAAGGTAATAAAAAAATTGAGGTTATCAGATAATATGAGCCCAGCTGTGGGTAGAAAGAAGAAAATAGATCAACCTTCTGCGAAAGCTAAGTTATTTGGCCAATGAGATGCTGCAAATGTATTAATGTTTAGGATTTGTTTGTGTAAATAGAATGAGAAAACCTCTTGAGAGACTGATCTTAAATTGACATTAGATATTGAAATATTTATTGTATATTTGTTTTGTAGATATTTTGAAGCTGTAATATATTTTCCGAGTTTTTAACTGTTTTTTGTCTTGAAATGAAACGATAATCTGTGTCAGTGGCATATTTTTATACTATGTTTAAATTCATCTATGTTGTTGACCCATAAGTAAAAGTGACTTACTGTAGGAAAAATGCTTATACTAACATTATCTTTACAGAAGCTTTTATTCATATGAAAAAATGAAGAAAAAATGAGGCTAGATCTGGTGAGTCAGGCGGATGGTCAAGCAGTTCAAACCGTGATTCGTGGATTTTTGCCATGTGTGAGACGGTGTGTTGTCTTAGTGAAACAGGATTTCCTTTTTTTTGCAAATGTGGCCGCTTTTTTGCAAGTTCTGCCTTCAGCTTGTCAAGTAATGATGCGTAGTATGCTCCTGTAATGGTTTTTCCTTTATAAAGACAATCGATTAAAATGACTCTATGATTATCCCAAAAAAACACTTTCCCAGCCTAAGATACAGTTTTTGCTTTTTTTTGGAGCCTGCCCCCTCTTTGCAGTCCACTGTTTGGACTATATAATGGTGTATTCAAGTTTCATCTACAGTAATTGGTCGGCGCCAAAACTGGGATTTATTGTGCCTAAACTGCGCCAACAGAGCGTTGGAAATGTTCATTCGAACACGTTTTTGGTATAACCTGGGCAAACGCTTTATAAAGCTCAGATCAGACCTTTTTTGGAGTATTTTTCTCAGGTATGGAGCTCCGCCCCTAAGCATATGGATCTACTGGATTCCACCCAGAAAAGATCCATCCGCCTGATTGGGGACGCGAACAATACTTGCAACCTCGATAATCGGGAACATCGAAAAAAGGTTGGGGATTTGTCTTTCTTCTATGGATACTTTCGCGGGAAGTCTTCAAGTGACTTGGCATATTTGATTCCACCAAGAGCGGTACATATCAGAAATATGCGATGGACTGTGGCTGCTCATCGTTTTGAGGTTCATTTGTGACTTCATATGTGACAAACACGTTCTTTTTACATGTTCATTACCTCTGCCATCTCTCTCCAATTCGGCGGTCGTCTAACACCATTTGCTGAACTGTGGCGATGTTTTCGTCGGTAGTGGCAGTTTCTGGACGTTCCGACCGTTCATCGTCTCCCAAGCTCTTACGGTCACATTTGAATTCACTGCCCAAAATTTCACTGTGGATAAGGATGGTGCAGAGTCCCCATACACAGAATACAACTCATCTTTGATTTACTTTCAAAAACAAATATTCAATGACAGTTTAACTCGTTCGCTGCCGATCACGCGCCAGTGCCTGATAGTCGTACTTGGCAAAGGGCCGATCACGCACCAGTGCGTGATATACCTGTAAGCTGTGTATGTACGATTTTGAATACGGCTTATAGAATTAGTTTGAAAACAAGTGTCGGCATGCTAGGATAGACCATAGGTTAACCTTAAAAGCGCGCGGTTTTTGATTTGACAGTACCCGTGTATGTTGATAGTTTAGTGAAAATGGCGGAAAGTAGTAACATTGTGGCAGGACCTTCTCAACCAAAAAAGGCAAAAATTGATGTAAAACGGCGTTTAACTGAAAAAGAAATACTATATTATTTGGAACATGACAGCTCCGACGACGACGAGATGTTGTTTAGTGATTTGGATGAATCGGACGAAGTATATTCTGAGGAGGATTCTGAAAATGATGTTGCTGGAGCTCAACAGTACGTGTTACAAAATAATGATACTGAACATCCACAAAACCTTCCTCAGGATCAAAATCAGCCGCAAGATCAGACTATACAATTCTCTTTGGATCCAACCACAATGAAAGATGTTTTTGAATTTACTGAACACGAAAGATTGTTAGTAGATGTAGTTGGAATGACACCGATTGAATATTTTAGATTGTTTGTGACAGACGATTTTATTACAAAAATTTGTGATATGAGCAACAGTTACGCTATTAATCTATTTTTATCTGAAAGAACACAGTTTAAATCCAGGATAACTAACTGGAAACAGTTAACTTCTGAAGATTTGTTACTGTTCATAGGCTTACTGTTACACATGGGCAATATTCGAATAAACCGTGTCCAAGACTATTGGCGACAAGATGAATTATATAGCATTGGGATATTTCACAAAGTTATGAGCCGAAATCGCTTTTTATTGATAATGCGTTGCCTGAATTTCACGGAAAATAGAGAAAATGATATTTTACCTGAAGACAAATTATTGAAGATTAGATACCTACTTAATTTTTTTAACGAAAAAGTATCTGCACTGTATTATCCAGGACGGGAGCTAAGTTTAGATGAGTCTATGGTATTATGGCGAGGCAGACTTCAGTTTCGCCAATATATCAAAAATAAAAAGCATAAGTACGGCATTAAATTATACATGCTGACAAACCCAACTGGTATGGTTCTAAAATTTGCCGTTTATGCAGGAAAACTGGACGATCTGGGTGGTAAAGATCATGCGTCAAAAGTGGTAATGCACTTATTGGACGGTTTTTTGGAAGTAGGACATAGCGTTTATATGGACAATTACTATAATAGTTTTTTATTAGCTAGAACATTATTGACTCATAAAACACACTGTACAGGAACTTTAAGACTGGACAGAAAGCATGTACCGAAGGAAATAAAAGACAGTAAGTTAAAGAAAGGTGAAGTTATAGGAAGGTATGCAGATGGAGTGCTCATAGGAAAGTGGAGAGATAAGAGGAATGTGTCCTATATTTCTAATGAATACCCAAACATAATGGTGGATGTAACAAATAAAAGACAACAAATTGTATCGAAGCCCTTACCGATAGTTCAATACAATATGTACATGTCCGGTATCGACAGGCATGACCAAATGCTCTCCTATTACCCGGCAGAGAGAAAGACATTAAGATGGCCTACAAAAATGTTCATCCACGTGTTACAATTGATGCTTATTAATTCACACCATTTGTATAACAAATACTCTACCAAAAAAATAAGTCTTTATGACTTTCGTATGGAAGTCATAAAAAGCTTATTAGCCCCGGCTAAGAAGAGAGCAGAAGAGGACGAAGCACACCAACGACTCCCAGAAACCAGTCACATCATGTCAAAAAGAGTGGCACCACCAGGTACTAAAAAAACACCCAGGAAACATTGCAAGTCATGTTACGAAAATGGAAACAGAAAAGACACTATCTATATATGTAAGTCGTGTCCCGGTGATCCAGGATATTGCCTAGATTGCTGTACCATTATTCATAAATAGGTTACAAATTTTTATCCACACGGACATTTGTGGTTTGAACAATTAATATTTAATTTTTTTTATTTGTTTTGTTATTTTGATCCGAGTAATATTTTTGTTAATAGTATGAGTATAGTTTGTGTTTTCGTATTATAATAACGTTGTTTTATTTCATTTATTATGATTTTAATATATATTTCTTAAATTAGCCAAGTGTTTATTGTCCCGCTCTATCGCGTGATACGGCTGATCGAGATGAAATTCCTTAGACCAGGCCGATCACGCCATGGCGCGTGATATTACAAAGTGTGTCTGATGCCAAAAAAATTAGTTTACATGGCTTCAGTGCGACTATTCAAGAAACTTTTTTAAATACCATTTTAGCAAAAAACTTAAAAAACATTGTCGGCTCCTAGAATATGTTTCATTTTGGAAATCGGCAGCGAACGTGATATGTCGCGAACTTTATGTGTGACACTGTATGAAATGGATCCGCAGTTGGTTATATGCTTCTATTTCAGTTGAATGCCAAGCCGTGATACCTCTTTTTGCTCAAGCTCAAGGCTCAAGGAAAAAGTTGTTTCACCTGTGCAAATGAAAATTGGGACCAGAATTGATCAGTATGGTATCTCAGTTGAAGATTTTGGTAGCAGGACATCACCGTCTATTTTTCTCAGACATCAGCTGTATGTGTGGTTCGAGCGGCGAAATGTCAAATTGATATTTTATTTTCATGAATATTTCCTTATTCGAAAAGTTCATTATATGCACTGATGTAACTTATTGCGCTAATCATAAATGAATGTATTTGCAATGCATATGCCGACTGGATGTAGATAGGTTTGAAGTTTCGCATTTGAAAATACCCAAGATTGGAATGTTATGTTATTTTCCTTTGTCAAAATTGTACTAGTGATCGGTAGTTTTTAAAGAATATATTCAATTTTTGATTTCAGTATTTCGTACCATTTTTTGTGCTCATCAATCAATACTTCGTTTTTATTTTATGGCTGTAGATATGGTTATGACAATTTCAAAAGGAATTTATTTTTACACATCGACTTCTCATTATTTACCTACACCTCCATAATTTGAATGTTTACTTGAATATATGGAACATATAATATCATTATTCATATTAATTTTTATATTCTGCCTCATTTCTGTACCATCACAATAAATAAACAATTGTTTCTTGTGAATTATATTTATTTGAATCATTTTTTTGCATCTGAATTGAAACAATTTGTTTCATTTGAATTGGCATATAAGTGTTGTATCACAAACAATATTATTTGCAGTTTCACTAATGAATTGATATTGGATTGAAGTTTCTATTGCTATTTCAGCAAACTACTCATGATTAAAGAACAAAATGCCCAGTCATTTGATAATAATAAGGTTGGTCATTTAAAGAAATGTGTTGAGCTGCTGACAAATAACAACATCATATTCATTACCAACAATTTGTGAAAATAGCAATAATTTTTTGTTCATTGGACTACATTCCTAGACTAAGTGGTACAAATTTCATATACATTTGTGACTATATAATTTGTCAAAATTGCATCATAAATTCGTTCCTAATGAGAACAGCTTTCCTGAAACTAACAGGGTCCCTGGCAGATTTAGCAAAAATTTGTTGTTGATTCAACATTGATTTCGCGTTAATTGATTTCAACTTCACAGTTAGTACAAACTTTGAAGTTGCAAATTCAGTAGAACATCTTTGTCTACTCAACAATGTAGGTATATTGATCTGAAAAAAATACTGATGGTGCAAACGTTGTTTACGAATTTTACAAAATTTTTAATCAATAGTTATTTACCTGAAGAGTGTGAAGCAAAACTTGACTACATTTTCCTACTGTGAGAACTATTTAGATTTACTCAAACTATTCAGAAGTTTGCCCTGATAAAATGAAGCTCTATATTATGATTCCAAAATAGTAGGCACTAAATTCTCAAAAATTACTCTCGTTTTTTTGCCTTAATCTATCTCTTGCAGTGACGTACGGAAATAATACTAAACAGATGAGGAAAAATGATAAAGTATATAGAATCACAACCTCGGTAAGAATGTTTTCGTTTTAATGCAATAATATTTCTGAGAATGTGGTATCTACTACTATTATGGAGTACTATAGTTGAAAACTCAACGGCTTGCAATTTTTGCTCAATACTCATAAATTGTGTAGTGCAATTAGAAAAAAAGCATCAAATGGAAATTTTACTTGGTGCTCTTTTACACTGGGAATATTGAGTAAACGAAAAATTGACATCTGAACTATCTCTTATGATTTATCTTTGGATTAAATTATTATAAAAACTCCAAAAGTATTTTGCTACTCATGAATGTCAGACGTTGGTATCATTTATAAACAATCGGAAGTGAAAAAATGCTAGCAAATATATTTGAAGATCCAAGATAATAAGGTTATAAGTCTTCGAGTTACATTATTTTTGCTCGAATTCACAGTATATTATTATGCTTTGCGAAAAACTAGGCAGCCAACTTATTATATTTATGACTTAATTGATATTTCTATTGAGCAACTGGCGTAGAATTGTTGTGTACGAGTAAGATGCCTGCATAATCTGAAAATGATGAGTAATGAATTAATTTAATAATCAAAATGTATATCATGTGTGTGAATTCTAAATACTCACTCTCATCATAAACTCATGTGAATAGGAGTAAAATATTCCCGCAGCAATTCTTGGAGGGGTTTGTGTCCTCAACATCAACATTCCTATGTAGTATCGGTATCGAGGATATAATAAGTACCATTTCAAATCGTAAACATCATCTGCTAAAGCTTGACTCTGACGAAAAACAAAAAATTTTGTTATTCCAGAAACAAATTCTGATAGTCTGGAAATATCGAGTAGACATGAAATGTGTGGAATAATAATGTTTAATGAAAAGAACCACATTCATTTACGTGGATTATTTGAAAACAATAGACTTGTTTATATCGAAATAGTTTCATTTACTCTGTCAATTCATATTCTAAATATGTATTTCGAAAGTTTTTTCATCTGCTTCAAATAAACAGCAAATCTCACATATGAAAGTGAAACAATTCATCAAAATATATTCTGTCAATATTGATTGAAAGAATTTTGATACAAACCTCGTTTATCAGCTCCTGACCATTGTAACAAAGGATTCCTATACTAAAAATCCAGCCTAGTACTTGTAAAATATCCATCAATGATAATATCTGAAAAATCATCGAAAAGTATTTTGAAATAATGAATGTGAATGGAAAAGTGCTGACGATGAAAAGGCGATATATTTCATACGTGAATCAATTAGTATGTTTTACAAATGAAATGGTTCAATAACGTTTCAACTCACCATGATTATTTTGAAGTTCAATACACCAATAATAATCGGTGTGAGAGAGTGGGAGGCATTCATTTTAGCAAATATCTTCGACGTTTTATCGGTGAGCCTAACCAAAAAACAAATATTGTCATCTATGCTTTCATTCCATGAATCAATAATGTTTTTCAATTCACGTCGAGAGGGAAAGAAAGATCGTGCATGAAAAAACTGAATTGTGAAAATAGTGTAGATCAAAAGTATGAGTAGCTATTCGATTAATTGATGAAAAGCGTTTTTGAGTAGAATATCTGATTTCAGGGGATGATATCTTGTTATAGTTTATAAGTGGAATGTTGAAAATTTTGAATTCACGTAATATTGGCTGTTGAAAGTTGGAATGGAGAAGCAAGAATAGAGTCTTAATATGAAGG
Source organism: Leptinotarsa rubiginosa (assembly GCA_015342145.1). Taxonomy (NCBI): domain Eukaryota; kingdom Metazoa; phylum Arthropoda; class Insecta; order Coleoptera; family Chrysomelidae; genus Leptinotarsa; species Leptinotarsa rubiginosa. Next base: position 5,044 of record WOGL01000549.1, on the reverse strand, counting down.
ATTCGGAACCTCTGGTGTAAAATGGATCTACTGAAAACACTCTTCCTCCACAAATACAAAAATGCTCTCTGTAGATGCCTGTTTCGTTAACCAAGTAGGCATAATCAGGGGAAAACTTAAAATAATTCTTACAGTTATGTTGATGTTTTCATAAGCATAGGTATCTGTGGCCGTTCTCCATGGGTGTTGAGCAACATTGGACTTCATTATGATTCATGAAACCGATTATTTGAAACATGTTGTTTTTAGTGAGCTATTTTTATAGCAATCCTCACAGCTCTTTTCTCAAATTCTAGACTTTCCCTTCTCCGTCATCTTATATTTTGGGTTGCCCAACACATGCTGGGCAACCCAATTCAATTTTACAACACATTGAACCAATCTGTTGGTATATTTTAGTTCGTATGGTAGCACTATACATTTCCAGTTTTCATCTCTCTGGAAAGTTAAGGATTCACGAAGACAGTTCAGAGAGTGTCTTCGTGAATCATTGACTTCCCAGAAAGTGTAAGACTTCTTCCATACATACTTTTTCCATAAATGATTCTTCAATACAAACCAAAATATAACAACAAATTGGTTCAGATTTTTGAGAAGATGAACATGAAAGTTGGTTTCAAAACCGATCGTTCACTTCAACAAATGTTGGGCAACCCCAAAAACAAGACAGAATTCATTCCATTCAGATGATACACATTTAATGGGTAACGAATGACACATTTTTTCCTTTTCATTGCATATTTTTCAGGATGTTATGAAGCTTTCCATCTAATTTAAACGTTGCATTGCACTTTGTACGTACTTTTCTAAATCTTATGGTTATGTTATGTTCTTGCAGCACCGAAAATCTATACCAATTTTCCCAAAGAAGCAAACCAATTGTGAATTCGTCATCAAGATGTTGTCCATTGTATTCAAAATTTCCAGCTTTTCACATATGTTCTTCGAAAAACGGTGTTATGATTCAGATTTTTTTATGTTACATAACATCGAAAACATCTCCGCCATTGAAGAACTTATTCTGGACGTCATTATTTTCAAGTTGAAAATTTCACGTTTCTTCGCGTATACAGGAAAAACGTTCACCGAGGCGTTTTGGGATGATTTTTTTTCTTCATGCTTATTCGTTATCTGACATAACTCTTAATTGAGAGTTTTGTTGACTGAACCACTATTCATGACTATGAAAATTTCTCAAACTGTGTATCAATGTACGTGGACTGTATTTCCTTTGACCTAAATTAGAACGTCGTCCTTTCGCGTGATTTCAGTAAATGAAGAGAGCGAATATTTCAATTTGATCCAAAGTGTGGTAACCTTGAGGATTTCAACAACTCGCTTTGAATGTTGTAGATTCAGAAGTCTCATATCCCGGTGGACATTTTACAGCAACACTAATCTCATGCATCACTTGGGCAGCTTGTCAAGCATTCGTGCGACTGCTGTATTCCCTCGCACTCCCGACCCTTTTTGACGAAATATCATGCGCGACATAGTCATGAATGGAGGTAATATCACGGTCTTGATATTAAAAAACGAATACAAAAAAAAATGCTTTCAGAAAACACCAGGGTGCGGAAAATATTAATAATAAAAAATTGAAAAATGAAATTCAAAAATAGATTTCAAGACGGAACATAATTGATGAACCTTATTTTCTTGCTTTGAAATCTTTTCGCTTCAGGATTTTGCTCAATTTCAAACAATATTTTCTTGGCCACGTGCATCAAAATGGCCTATTTAGTGACATTCTGATAATAATGTCCATGATTAGTTATCTGATGTCACATTTTTAGATTTGAGTCCACATTTTTAGTGTGATTGGTAAATGATAGATTCATTGATTTGAGTAAAAGGGCCCTGATATCTACATTTCACTCTATTTATTGTGAGAACATCAAAAATGATATGGCTTGTAATCTTGCCCTATACATAATGAATTGAAGAGAAAGTTGTGAAAAAGTTGAGGAGAACCAATGGAAAAAAATAATTAAGAAATGCATCATCATGTTGTTGGGAACTATTCAAGAGTGAGTTGAAAAATTATTTCGTTACCTTATGATATCCACATGATACTTTATACAATGAATCAACGTAATGATTTTGTCCTCTTCCGAAACAATTATGTCTACTTGCCTCACCAATTGTCTCAAATGTTTCAACCTGATAGTGATATGTTCAGTAATGGAGGCAGATAAATAATTTCCCAATATTGAAGATAATAGGGACGATAAAGCAGCTATCATTTCAAATATTCCCATGATGTATCTGAAGTATGGAATATTGCTTACGTCAAAAGACATCCAAATTGGAAACATGAAGTAGCAGAATTCAGTGGATTTTCTAAATTTTTCACATTGCTTCATTTTTGAGAAACTGGTAAAAGCATATATGAATATTCCAATGGTAGTGTAAATGTATATGATTTTTGTATATTTATTCTGTTTTTTCACTAATTCTTCGAGAGTATCAGGTTTTCCAAATCTTTCATAATTTTTCACATCTCCAATTAGTCGTATCAAATCGTTAATCTGCCAGAAGTACATGTTGAATATGTAACTGAAGAAAAATAGTTCCACCATGAAAAGAAAATCATCAGCTTGAAGCTGTTCTGAATTATCTGAAAAAAAATTGAAAATGCCTCAGACGGACTTCACATATTGATATTGATGATTCTCAACATGACATGGGATGACAATATGCCATTTTGAAGGTTGCGATCACCAGAGTCTGTAAAAATCAATATAGATTGATCACTCTACAGTAGATTTTGGTTTCAATAATGTACTCTGAAAATGAAAGAATTTATCTGTATCACATTATTTTTGTTTACGAAATTTTGAGATTTATAATTACGTTATACAAAAAATATATCAAAATTATTTTCTCCACAAAATATACCACTTTATATTTATTCATGTTATAATCCTCTACTATTCATTTCATAGTGTATATGAGACTACATGAATAACAATAGAGAATTTTTGTATTTGCACTTTGAGGTAGATATTTGAAAAAAACGAGACTCATCATTTCATAGAGGTGAGATCTAAACATCGATACAAATAATATAAATGAAAAATTCATTTCCATATCTGCTTACAACTTTAAATTTTCTCATCGTCGGTCATTTTCATTGTCATAATGATGACAAAAACCCTATTTTGATTTTGAAAAAGTTGCATGTTTCTCCAATTGGAATATCAATAAGGGTTATTGACTTTTTTCATTTATTCATGATTGTTTTCTCCATGTGAAAAAACATTTGACGGACCGAAAATAATTATTTTAGTATCATTATTTTTTCCCATAAGATTTATTATAGTGAATCAAATTATCAGAGAAATCACATGAATATGAGCGGTTTTTGGCGCACAAAATTGTTTCGGTAATTAAAAGTGCATACTCATAAGTAGAGTCTGAATTTGGATTTATTGATACATTTTGAACTCTTCTGGTAACATATTGCACCTTCTGATTGCATTAAAGACAAATGATCTCTGGAAAATTGCTTTTCATGCTGAAAGTAGACTTATTTTTGTAATAGATTTTGAATCGAGGTGTCAAATAACGCATCTGACCTTGTGGGTCAGGATTAGTCAAAAGTTTTGTAATGAAAGTACTTAAGTAAAGTTATTTTCTATCCCAAAGGATGAGCCACTTACATTCAATGAGTTTATGAAAAATGGGTTCATATTTCCTTATCCCAAAAATGAGTCAACAACAACTATTTTGTTACGATTTCATCAACGATTATTGGGCATGAACCGTAAATGAAGTCAAAATAATTGAAGTAACTCAAAGCAAGGGATCCACTTGCGAAAGCTTTGTCTATCAGACTTTTGATTTACTGGAAAAACGCATAATGAATTTGTTGCCTATGTGAATAACCATGTTTTCTTGTCGGAATATTTCTATTATATTTTATTACCACAGGAAATTATTTAAGATTCATCCGGATTCTGCTCCATACAATGTTCTGCTGATTTTTAAAAATTTTTCAGTCAATTGTTAATGGTTTCCATAGCTGCATCTGAAATCTCCATAATTTTTTTTGGGAGGAGGAGAGGAAATCTTGCATAAGACACTGTGCCGGATTCTTACCGACTAAAACCCCTCCTTCTTTTCATTCACTCTTTCCACTGGAACCGTTTTCACAATGCATCAGTGGGGTAGCTGTGTGTAGCGTCCTGTCTCACTCTTCCTTCTCTTTCGTTTCTAAAATGAGCCTAGTGACCATGTGTGTTCGTTTGCATTCCTCCTCTGCTGTCATCAAAGAAATCATCATATTTCTTTCATTAAATTGCCTTCCCCTTTCTCTTTGATGATCTAGTCTGAACTTTTGCCATCTGTAACATCTGAACAATGTATGTTCATCATCATCCTGTATATTACAGTATGTGTATTCATTAAATTTAGCTCTTGCCTTATCATATAGATATTTCCTGAAGCAGCCGTATCCGGATAGTGCTTGGGTCGGAAAGTAGTCTATCTCACCACACGGTCTGTTGACCCACTGTTTAATGACAGGTATCAGGTCTATCGTCCAAACTCTCCACTAGTCCAGCTGTTATGCCCATTTCTCATAAAGTTTGCCTTTGCGGTAATTTTCGCTACGTTGTTGTACAGCTCTTGTCTCTTGGATTGATAGACCTCTGGAGACTAGTGAGCTTAGCTATCAGTTTTTGATTTGTCGTCACCTTAAGCAAAACTAGCACTGCATGGAGTATCTGGGAGTAACCCCACACTCAACAGTACCTTTCTTTTCGACGCTCTAGAACCTCCAATGTTTGGTAGAAGGTTTGATAGCACAGCTACATTCTTTTCAACTTTTTGGATGATTCTATTGACATGTTCTGCAAAGGTCATAGACTTGCTAGATGTGTATCATCTACATAAGCCTGAATATACGTATCCTAATTAATGATTCAGTTAGTGAATTATTGATTCATGAAATTGATTCATTCGTACACTGTACTTTGTAGCACTTATAATACAGGGCTTTTCACGATGAGCGTTAATTAGCCGTTTCTGGCAAACTATT
>WOGL01000547.1:0-14220 GCA_015342145.1 Leptinotarsa rubiginosa | reverse complement strand
AAAGAACAGTTCGATTCTTACTATGTGTTGTTTTATTTAATAGACAGCAGGTAACAACTTTACAACTGTGTTGTAACTGAAGTGAAACTGAACTATACATAAGTTTTATACTATGAGGAAACAATGCATAATATAATGGTTGTCATCAAAAGAATATTCTAGAATAAAATATTAGTGAGCAGTGATGAATAACATGATGAATTATATCTGAACACGTTCATACAGATAAAGTTTAGTTTAAAAGCATAGTCATCAATTTACAAAGATAACGTTCGGGATAAAAGATAACGTTCGGAATAAAAGTGGTGTCAGCATTTTTCGGGTTTTATCTCTGTAGATAGTCCAGGGAAAGTTGGCATCATAGTCCAGGGAAAGTGGGCAAAAATGTAATTCGCTGGCGAGAATCGCAGATCGGTCGACGAGGCGATTTGGTTTTGCTCAGCGCTCGTGCTTGACACGCACCAATATTTTTTGCGCGGTTTTAGTAAACGGGACTATTTTGCGTTCCAGATCATTATTTGGGGACAAGACAGACCGTCGAATAAAGGGACAGTCCCATTCAAAACGGGATGTCTGGTCACTTTATGTATGATGGCATTCGGATATGAAGGGTGTATGCTAGGTGTATCCTGGCCTTGAATGCTTGTTAGATCACGCACTCAAAAGAGATTGTTGGCGTAATGTTATTTCCATACATTTTCTGCCATTTCAGTAACTCGCCTCTCAATATTCCGCGCTGATGCTAGTATATTTTTAATGCGGATCAGTATTGCTTGTTTATCAAACAATACATCCGCAATACAATACATTTGCATCATAAATTCCCCATCAGTAAAAGGTCTTCCCTTTTCTCCCAGAGATTGTGCAATTTTAAAACTGTATTTGGTTGCTTGATCTTTCCCTTGGTTAACTTTTGTAAAGAATATTGCTTTGTATACTGAGCAACTGCTCTTCAAATTGTCTCCATTCTCAGTATCATCCTTAAACCCCGATTCATGGATCGATCTCTTTGCTGTACAAAGCCATAATCATTTGTCCAAGAACTTTGAAAACAATGCAAAAATTGCAATTTCTCGCCCAAATTCAAGAACACTACCTCGCCAAATTTGCCTTTCACGATTTTGGCTGTAAATATCCTCTGCGGCGTCTCCACAGGCAAACCTGCTACTTTGATAATTGCCTTTCTCTTCACGACCGAACTTGCATTCAATTTTCGTAAATCCATCTGTGAAAATCCAAAAATAAAAAAGTTTATGTTTTGAATTACAAATTATACGAACACTATCTTAAACAAACGACGACATGAAAAATAATTGACTGAAATCATCCAATATATATTGAGAAAAATTTTGGAAATCAAATGATAATTCAACAACTCTCATTAACTTTTAATAAAATTACATTTGAATAAATTCATCTGTGAAAAAATTCAAACTTGAAAACACTTTCGAATAGAATATCGGTGCAAGTGTCACTGGTATGACTTTCAACTGATACAACTAACTCATTTCGCCGCGAAAGACGAATTCATAGTAAAATAAGTGATGACATATTCCGAAATGAAACAAAGAAAATGAAAGTCATTGTTATGTCGCTTTGGAAACTGCATATCTTCGGATGTTGGTTGATTCAGCATTGACATTGATCCATGTCACCTTGGGTATGAATAGAGAAGGTCAACAAACACATGAATTCAGCTTTCTTTTTCCTTTCATTCGATGTGCTGCATGTGATGATGCGACTATTATCAGCGAAGAAATAACTCAGTGCCCTCTTGGTATCGTCTTCGATTTATTTTTCGTCGATGAATTCGGCATTCGTTTCCCTTTCATTTTATGTGCTGCACGTTGAGATTCAACGTACAGCACATCAAATGATGTGGCTCAGTGCCCTTCTGACGCGTTGCATCATCTTTGTGTTTCCTCTCCCGATACACTCTGCATTCGTTTCCCTTTTTATTTTGACGTGCTGTACTTCTGCCATATTGCCATCTTTGATTTTCATTGTCGACGAGTTATGCATTCGTTTCTTTTTCATTTGACGTGCTACACATGACGACCAAAAAAAAAATTAGTGCCCTTTTGGCTGTCTATGTTTTTCTTTGTTAATAAATTCAATACCTCCACTTTCATTTGACATGCTGCACGTGATGATTAACGTAGATGTGACTTGGCGCCCTTCTGACATATTGCATGCCATCTTTGTTTTTTCTCCATCAATTAATTCTGCATTCCTGTTACTTTCATTCGGTGTGATACACATGACGATGTGTGAAGGTAAAAGGTGACGGTAAACACTGTTGAAGATGCACCAAGGTATAATTTACGGTCAAAGAAATCAAATGATAATTCAACAACTCTCATCAACTTTTAATAAAATTACATTTGAACAAATTTATCTGTGAAAAAATTCAAACTTGAAAACACTTTCAAATAGAATATCGGTGCAAGTGTCACTGGTATCACTTTCAACTGATACAACTAACTCATTTCGCCGCGAAGGACGAATTCATAGTAAAATAAGTGATGACATACTCCGAAATGAAACGAAAATGAAAGTCATTGTTATGTCGCTTTGGAAACTGCATATCTTCGGATGTTGGTTGATTCAGCATTGACATTGATCCATGTCACCTTGGGTATGAATAGAGAAGGTCAACAAACACATGAATTCAGCTTTCTTTTCCCTTTCATTTGATGTGCTGCATGTGATGATGCGACTATTATCAGCGAAGAAACAACTCAGTGTCCTCTTGGCATCGTCTTTGATTTTTTTTTTCGTCGATGAATTCGGCATTTGTTTCCCTTTCATTTGATGTGCTGCACGGTGAGATTCAACGTGCAGCACATCAAATGATGTGGCTTAGTGCCCTTCTGACGCGTTGCATCATCTTTGTGTTTTCTCTCTCGATACACTCTGCATTCGTTTCCGTTTTCATTTTGACGTGCTGTACTTCTGCCATATTGCCATCTTTGTTTTTTCTTTGTCGATGAGTTATGCATTCGTTTCTCTTTCAATACCTCCACACTATTTGACATGCTGCACGTGATGATTAACGTAGATGTAACTTGGCCCCCTTCTGACATATTGCATGCCACCTTTGTTTTTTCTTCATCAATTAATTCTGCATTCCTTTTCCTTTCATTCGATGTGATATACATGACGATGTGTGAAGGTAAAAGGTGACGGTAAACACTGTTGAAAATGCACCGAGGTATAATTTACGGTCAAAGAAATGAAATTAATAACCCTAACAAAACAAAAAGTGCTCAATAGGTATAATTGAGTTAAAAATTAAAAAGTGTTTTTGGTTGTGGTGTTGTTTGTGCCATTAGGTGTAATTGTAAGCAAAACTGGGATAGCGAATATTCATTCGAATTTATACTGAAGTGCATTTTCAGGGTGGAGGTGTGATATTGTAGAGTTCCATCATTTGGAAGGTTACAATTGAATGCTGAATTAAGCAGTCAAGTCACAACCACGAAGTTATTTGTTTCATTGAAACGCTAAATTATTACAATTACCAGCTCGAACCTAGGTGTTATCGTAATCAGATTGATTCGTTGCTTGTCTCGTGAAACAGAAGTTTAATTTTCGAGAAGGGCTCAATAAATATCCCTTATCGAAAGTAATGCCAGATTCTTGAGTTATCCAATGAGTCCATCAAAAATATTGTGAAATGAATAAAATCTAAATGTTGTAGTACCGATACGTTATAACTCGCTAGAGCCACGAAAGTATCGTCAATGTCCCGAAATGGCGTATCTCTCATAGGGATTATGCCTAGTGGCTTATATTTAGAAGGCTTAAAGTTAGAATACGTTTCTTCCACTATTGAATTGTCGTTGTTTTGTCCAAAGCGTCTAATAGATGTAGGTCATGAAAATATTTTTGGATTTTGATTATTGGCAATATATTCTCCTTTACAGCACGAAAGAAGACCAATGGCTCTGAAGGCTCGATGGACACAATCAGTGGAAGACTATCTCAGGTTCGCGAAATCTATAAGATTACGATAAATTATCATATTTTCATGAAATTCCAGTTGCTGGGTATATACTATCCTCTTCAGGCTCCTATGCAGTAGTTTCTGGAATGGAGCACAAAATCGTCGATAATTGCCTAAGGTACAAGAAAACTATCCGTTGACAATTTTTTTTCGTACTTATTACTCAGTCTGTATTCAGTTTCAGTAAGTACTTCCATTGGGTAGATGAAAAAATCACCTGTTCTGTCACGAAACTGATCTTTGAGGTCCGCTCAACTAAGACGTAACTGAACTTATCAATCCCCTCATGTCAACACTATACAGCTAGTCTTCTCGAAACCTGAAAATAAAAACACAATACATCTGAAAACTGCCAAGCTCCTGTCATAACCGGACTGACTTTTTATTCAATCAATACAGCTCTTCCGTTCTAGCAATTAACTATTTCATTGACATTCTATTGACTATAACATTAGCATGAATTAGCAATCTGATACCATAATTCCTTATTCCATAAGTCCTTATTCTTATAGAATCATGAACCATACTTACCTCTGTCATAGTCTCTTCTATTTATTTTCTACAATAACATGGCAACGAACGTTTCCGGGAAATACATATTCATTTGCAGTCCGTTAAAGTCAATTCTATCCCTATATTTCAATATAAACTCTTTCGATAGATTTTGAAACACCGACACATTGTACCAATCAAGTAAGTGCGAATATCGCTCCATAATATTTTCAGACAAAGTCTGGTACTCACACATGATTGACCAATCCAGTTTCTCTGCGAATTCGCAAATGAAATCATCAAATAATATGGAGTTGGAACAAATGTGATCCCAGAATAATTGATTGGGTTTGATGATATTATTATGTATTAATTTCTTCAATAAATTATCTGGAACCAAATTGCATTCAAGAACTACATTCCAATGAATCTTATGCCTAAACTCCCAAAGAAAATCATCCGAGAAGTTGTAAAGTGACGAAATCTCATACCAATCTAAATACTCTTGATAATCCCTCATAAAGTTTTGAGATAAATTTGTTTGCTTTGAAATATAGCCCCAGTTAACATTATCACAATTAATAATTTTTTTGGTAAGATATCTAAATTCCTGGCAGGTGTGATAACAAGAAATCATGGTCTTGGATATTGTTACCATTTCATCCTGATGCCTTTGGTCCGTTATTGGTACTGAGGTGCTTGTTATGTGGAGAAATATAGTCTCCATAACTTCAAAGGCTCCAATATCGATTATAAGTTGTAAATCAACCATATTAAAAACCTGTAACAAATGAAAAATGAGTATATAGTAGCCAAAAAGATTAACAAATATGACATATTCATAACAGTTACAGGGTTCATGGTACTTTTTAACTATAAAACAACTTCAACTCATGCTAGGTCATATTTCAAAGCCAATTCTCGTGAAATGCTGAATTATTACAAAAGGAGACCTACACTTTATTATCTCAAACAACAAAACACGAAAAATATTTGAATAAACATGTTAGAGAATATTTTGTATGAAATAAAGTGAATTGAGTTTTGTTCAATCTGTGCAGATTTCAAGCGGTCTACTTCATTTTCATAGTTATATCATGATTTGGATTTGAAACAGTACCTAGAGTGGCTGCACTACGTCATACCCATGAAGCCCAAATTTTATTTTTAAAACTCGTCATTAATTAGTTGTACCAAACGACTTTTTATACAAGTGACAATTTCAATCATACGATAGTTGTTACTTGAGAAATCAACATCATATATCACGATGTAGAAAATTTCTATAACGTTTCTACTAGAAACTGTCACAGATATAAAACGATATGAAAAAGGGTACTTACTTTCTGAGTCTATTTCAGTGAACTCTTTCAGCACCTATGATTATTTAACACAATTCACTTGTTAGATTTCACTCGATTCACAGGCTCGTTCTCTGGTGAATGATACACTTTCATATGCGTTTATGTATTTATATTCACCAGGTATACTGATCAGGTATACTCACTAGATTCATCCAGGTTCAGTGTTTTTAGAATGATTTCTTGTTAATCCAGTACTCGGCAGACAGGTACTCGGCAGGTATAATGATTTTCGTAAATACGTACGCCTATATTTTGGAAAGCTCGTTCAAGAAGTTCAGCAGACCAAAGTCGTGTGAGAATAATTTCCGCATAATTTATTGAGCGCACTGTGTGCAGTTACTTTCAAACCAATTTTCATAATGAATATTACTGGAGTTTTTTCCCAACACCAAATTGTTATTTTCAACACCTCGACACGTGTTTCGATCACCAAGTGATCATCTACGAAGAGGAAGATTAAAACAGTTTTAATCTTCCTCTTCGAAGATGATCACTTGGTGATCGAAACACATGTCGAGGTGTTAAAAATAACAATTTGGTGTTGGGAAAAAACTCCAGTAATATTCATTACTACACCAAAGGTTCCAAACAGTGCATCATACATTTTCATAATGTTTGAAGTAACTGAATCACGATCTTGCAAGAGACGTAGTATTTATTCAAAAGAACGTTAAAGTTGTTACGTTATTCATAAAATTTAGGGAAAACTCCTAGAAGGTAGGCAACCATATCGCATATCAGAACTACTGACATCATCGATGAAACGAGAAAACTGTTTTGTAGCGATACGAAATCAGCGGGTAAAAAAAGATTGGAGAGCGTCTTGAACGCTGATTTCTGTCGATACAATATTTTACGCTATAGGCGGCTTCAATTAATCAGTGTTTTTTTCGACAATGATATTTTTTTGGATAATTCGTTGAGTTGCATTATCAACTGCCGATTGGTCTCTCCGGAGGATTTTAGATATTTCTTTAATGAGATCACCCCCATATATTGGAATCATCCCGATGAATTGAAAATTACTCGGAAGAGAATGTATCATTCGCTTGTCGCAGTATTTTAATGTTTATTGTTACATTTTTATGTTAATTTAGCAAAAAAATCAATTCATGTACTCCTGATCATTTTGGCCTCAAAATATTCAACAATCTCCCAGAAGAATTGAAGTATATGAATGAATTGTCTTCATTCAAACATGAGTGTTCGATAAGGACTGTAGTTACCATGTGGGCCGGGTGTTAGATATTTAAATGGAGAAGACAATCTGGAAAATTAATAATGGAAGACACCAACCTTAATTTTGTTCCGGAAGATCTCCTTGCCTTCTGATCTCACTTCCTAATATTAGTTCGTGGGGTACCCCGGTGGCGATCTTGAAGGATGCTGTTTTGGTGGTAGATAATGATAATTTTCACCATACATTTAGCGGAACACACGTTTTTTGCGGAACACACTTCTTTTTTCCAGCACACCTCTTGCTTGTCTGTCCTTTATATTTTACTGCGGTTCCCGACCTCCGCGCGTGCATATAAGGCCGGTGTCATCAATGATCAAATGTAAGCAATAATAATAATAGTAATCATACCTGACCCACATACAGTAACAGGTGAATACCGAACAAATGGAATGAAGTGTTCAAACACACTTGGAATGTTGACAGTGACATACAGTGACTGTACTCTGAGTCAGAAAAATGTTTACAATTGGTAGAAGCTTTTCACAGAAGGTCGAGAAGATGTGAATGTCGACTTTTGGCCTGGACGCCCCAGCACATCAATAACCGATGAAAATAATGAGAAAGTGAAGAAAATTGTTATGGAGAGTCGTCGAATCACTATCAGAGGAGTGGCTGAGGATGTTGGCATATCGGGCGGCTCATGTCGCGCAATTTTTTCGAAAATGTTAGGCATGAAACATGTGGCAGCGAAGTCCTTTCCAAAATTTTTGAATTTCGACGATCCAGATTTGCTTAAAAGGGTCATTACTGGTATCGAATCATAAGTATACAGGGTGTTTCGAATTCGATCCTCACCATTGAAATCTCGGAACTGTGGAAGATACTGAGATGGTTAAATGCGGGCAAAGTTGCGCATTTACCTGACTAACAATGTGCCGTTGAGAAAGTTCTGAAATTCCAAGTATATCCGGAGATATCCGGAAAAACAGAAATTTCGGAAAATGGGTTTAATTTTTGTCTGGCTTTATTTTTCGAAGGATTCAAAAATAAATTACACTTCCACATTACCACTTTTTCTCTGCTAAATAATGCTGTTTTCAAATTTGCTATCCGACGTTTTGTCTTCCGGCCACCATCATCAAATTTATTTTTTCTTATGGGCGCTACATTGAATTCTTTCTGTTTTGAATAGAACCAGATTTAACCTTTTCAATGATGTATAATGAGTTATCATTCTTATCATAATAAGCTTTGACTTCTAAATTTGACTTTCAATTTGTTACACTCAATGACATTTTGTTATTGTAGAAATCATTGAATTTTTGGCAAAAAATGGCTTTCACGAATGAAGAAGAAAGAGATATGATACAAATTTATAACAAATACGATAGAAACAGTATTAGGACATCGGATATGTATTTAAACTTGTATACCGAAAGGCGACAACCACATCGAACTATGTTCAAGTTATTGGATCAAAATCTCACCGAATTTGGTTCATTTAAAATGAAATGAAATGAATGAAATGAAATGAGGTGTGTATGAGATAAATTACTCCTTTTCAATAAAAATAGAACTTTTAACAAATAACAATAATCAACTAAAATGTATAGACAAAAGTAAATCACAGCAAATGCTCAAAATGCTGGCCTTGTTCATGATAACACAAATGTGCCCTTCTTCAAATATTATTCAGTGCACGATTAATTACCCTCCTCCTCAATCTTCCGAACTCTCTAACAATGCTGTGTTGAAGGTCCTCAATATTTTGTGTACCCCAGTGTACCCCATAAGAATGTATCCATAACATTTAAATCTGGAGACCTTGCTGGCCACCTCACCGGCCCTTTATTTCCTATCCATTTATCACCAAACCTTCCAGTCAGGTAATTAGATACTCGTCAGGTAGTGTGTGATGGAGCACCATCATGTTGAAACCAGATGTTGTTATAGTTATCCAAAGGTATATCATCCAAATAGTCTTCGAAAATCGACATTAAAAACTGGTGATAGGTTTCTCCATTCAGAATTCCGTCAAATGAATGAGGACCCAAAATTCTGTCTTTGTAAATTCCTGCCCACACGTTAATACTAAATCACACTTTAGGTCGAATTTCTCGGAACTGCCTGGAGTTGTTCATGCTCCAAATATGTTCGTTATTTCGGTTGAATATCCACAATTCGTAAAAGTGCTTTCATCTGTCCAAATTACATTTTCCAGGGAAACAGGAAAATCAGGTCTTCTTATTAGCCAATTATAAAATTTTAATCGCCTTTGGGGATCACCTGGATGCAATTTTTGAGATATGTGCATTTTGTAACATTTTAAACCGCTTTTTTTGAGATGTCTCCAAGCACTACTATGACAAATATTCATTACAGAGGAGATTTGACGTGTAGATTTCCCAGGGTTCATGTTTATCTGCAAATTATTAATTTTTATTGAAAAGGACACAATGTCTAATTTACCGCATACATACCTCATTTATCAAATTTTCTTTAGTTTCCTGGTCAATTCTGTCTTCGTATTTTTTCCTCTGCTTTTTAAATTGTAACGAATTAAAGAGTTAACTGTCTTGAACAAATTAATTTTAACAATATTTCACTATCACAACTAATTTATACACAACACTTATAAGACTAACGCTTAATTTATCGTCACTGATTTCTTTCTTCAAACGCACGATTCACTTTCTAAGTACAGACTGACTCCCTCTAGGGACGGGAGGCCGGCTTATATAGCGGCAACGATCACTGCAGATTTCTCTCATCATTTCTGCACTCATCTAGAATTGTCGTTGCGGTTCGTCGATCGCAATGTGGGTGAGATAACGGTCAGGGCCGGCTTCAGATTCATTACAAAATAAACCAAACTCGGTGAGATTTTGATCCAATAACTTGAACATAGTTTGATGTGGTTGTCATCTTTCGCGATACAAGTTTAAATACATTTTCGCTGTCTTAACACTGTTTCTGTTCTAATAAATTTGTATCATATCTCTTTTTTCTTCATTCGTGAAGGCCATTTTTCGCCAAAAATTCAATGATTTGTACAATAACAAAATGTCATTGAGTGTAACAAATTGAATAAGAAAGAATAATAAAAAGTGAAGTAAATTTCGAAAATTTGTAATTCATATTCTTCTTCAAATTGGACTGTGATTATGTATATTATCTAGCCAAAGACAACATGCTCCAAGGATTGGTTATTGTGATAATTCGTTATTCTTAAGATGTTCTGAAATCAGCTCCTGTGTGAAAATAGCGACTTCTATTTCATTATTATGACTGAATATTTGTAATAATTATCGTAGATAGCTATAGTCGAAATCGGAGCATTGATGAACCAAAACTGACGTTGAAAACTGTCTGAAAACACTGAATCAGTGGGGACCCTGCCTAACAGGAATTTACTTTTTATACTCGGTGGCAGGACACCAAGGAATCTGGCAAGCTAATGAGTAGTCCATATGTGGATGCTGAACTAGGTGTGGTGATAACAAAATCATTAGTTCGATACTAGCTTCGAAAACTAGACACTAAGGAACATGAAGAATACTGAGTGAATATCAGTGGAATCAAGGAGGAAAGAAGATCCATCAAGGAATCGTTCGAGAAAGCAGTTGTTTGAAAAGCAATTCTGTGGACACTGACCTGCAGGAAAACTATTAGAATGGGTGTTCTGACCGAAAACACTACAGCCGCAGGCAGTCAGCTCGTAAGCAACAAAAAAAGCACTATGAATCATTCTTAGAAAAAACGTCCTGAGGAAGTTCATAACACAGTGGCAATGTTCTTCAGATAAAATAGTTCTTTCACGTTTTATTCTTTAGAAATAATTTCATTCATTTTGATGGCTCGAAATAGCGCTGGTGTTGACTCAAAAATACTTTGTTTTTGATCTCTTCTGGGTCCTAGTTTCGAGTAGTTGACTCGCAATGGAAGCTGCAGTAAACAACAACCTAAGAATCTCGTTTTGCGATGGATGTCAGTATTGGGCTATGTATTGGATCAGCTTGGGAAGCGTGGTTTATTTCTCATATTCGAGGATTGAGAATTTCATCGATCTCATAAAAGGCGTTTCCGTAATAATAGATATAATTGCCTTCACTCACACAGGTTTGTCTTTTGAGGACAGCAATGAATTCGTGGTTCAGCCTAGCACCACTGATAAGACATGGCGGATTGGAATAGCGGTGTTTTTTGCGATGATTTGCTTAATTATAATACTAACAGAAACGATGTTGAACTTACATATTCAACTAATAACAATTCCACAGTATTTTTCTGTTTTGAATGAAAAATTCATGAGATTGGAATGTATTGCGATTGTGGTACAAAAGTTCATTATTATGATAGATTGTCTGTCCAGAAATGAGAGAAACTACATCAGTATATGTATATTAAATAGTGCCATAGGCGTACTGCATTCAAATCATTTACTCTCAATGAATTGAATAAATGAATATACAAAATTTATTCTTGGAAAATCTCATTCATAACAAACAAAGTAACAAATCAACTACGACAAATTTGAAAATATGTCCAGTACATTCTCCAACAAATGAGTAGTTAGTTGAAGGGGATTGAAAAAAACATTGTTATTTGAAGGCGGTTTAAATAGATAGGTATTCTTTTGAATTATACCATAAACAGACACACTGTTCCCATCAATAGGAGTGACTTGGCTTTTTCCATCGGAAAAAATATTACATTATATTCTGTTGGGCCATGGTAAAGGGGTTAGTCGTGATATTCTTAGTTTTACAGTGCGCTTTGAATAAAAAGCTAGTTATTCGGGAACTGTGAAGCGTCCAAAACTGTCAGCATAAATATAAATACAATATTTTTCCGACATAAAAAGTAAGGAGAAATAGATCGACAATTTTTAGAATTATTGAGGAACTTCAGGAAAACAACAACATTTTGGAGCCGGAAGTATCCACTGGCAGAAAGTGTTTGGTTATCGACGAAGAAGTCAAGAATACTATTCGGAGAACAGTACACTCTTTTTACATAAAAACCGAAATACCTACATTAAATAAAGTTTTGTTAGTTATTCAAAAAGACAGTTTTTTCTTGATATAAGAAGAACTAGATTATGGAAGATACTACAAGAGCTGATCTTCACTTTTGGAAAACAAGATAGAAAGAGCATGTTAACATAAAAATCAAAGATTGTACAATGGAGAGGAAAATATTTAAGAGAAATACAGAAAGACATAACACTGTGAATCTATGTTTCATTGGGATGAAACATGGATCAATGAGAGTCAAACCGTCTCGAAGGTTTGGCAAGACCAGAACATCAAAAGTGGAAGACAAGTTTCCATGGAAGGTTGGTCAACTGGTTTGAAAATTTCAGTTGAGAAAGGTCATCATCTGAACAAAAATGGGGATTATCATCAAGAATTGGATGCCACAGTATTCAAAAAATGATTTGAAAACATATTTGTAAAACTTCCGCAGGGATCCGTATTAGTTGAGGATAACGCAAGTTACCACAGTAGATGAGTCGAAAAGCTGCTGACAGCGTGTTGGAGAACGGCAGATCAGATATTACGGAGTGGTTACAAATGAAAAAGCTATTCCTCTCGAGTCAACCACGTTAGAAGCGGAGCTCCACAACTTCGCTAAACGTCATGAATCAAAATTCATCAGGTATGTCACCGATGAGATAGCGAAGACTATAGGAATTCCGATTCTTCGGTTCCCGCCTTGTCACTGTGAATTGAATCCAAAAGAGTTGGTTTGGGCTCGAGTTGAAGGACTCATCGCAAGGAATAACAAGACTTTCAAACTGTGTGAAGTACAAAAATGCCTATACAGTGCTCTGGAAACAGTTGAAGCTTGGAAAATGTATCCATAAAACAATCAGAATCGAAGCAGAGATTTGGGATCTGGATGATCGCATATACTCATTAACAGAAAAAATAATTCCAGTTATCATCCATCCTAGCGAAACTGATTCATCCAGTGAATAATCACTCAACGAATCCCTGTAGACTTTTTTCATATTACAAATTATCGCAATATCTTATTCGATGTAAGTATTCCCATTAAATCTATAAAATTGTTTCTGAATCAACTATAAAATCCAGTAAAAAGTATGAATCTGTAGAAGGTGACAATCCTGAATGAAAAACTATTTCGAATATGAATTGTCTTTCTCAAAATAAAATATATATACAAGATTAATTTTCACGATATTTTAATTATCTGATGCCTATTAATACTATCTTCAACACAATACTAGAAAAAAGCGGCGGCCGCCTCTTTTGAGGTTTTTTGTCGCAAGTCACCATTTTAAAGGCTTCTTAGCGGCGTCCTTAAGGGGCATAGTGGGTAGAATTATCTCAGTGACTTTGTGGATGAATTGCAATGCCATATATGGCGCGGTGGCTCTCTATACAATATCCGTGAGGAAGGTTCACGTTTTCACCTGAAGGGCGAGCTTTTGGAGACACAAGAGCTGGTAGTTTCACCCTCTATGAAGTAGTAGAACAAACTAGAATTCGAATGCATTCCATAACATTACACAACATTCGAAAACGTCCCGGAACATTATGTGATATAGAAGAACGTTCAAGAACATAACTGATCATTGTGGAACTATCAAAGGAGTCCATTTGGTGACCCTTTCATACTCCCTTAGAAAAGAAGCTTTCCGCTTTGTACCTAAAAGGCGTGGTTTTGGAAATGGGCTGTGAGTTTTGCTCTCTAGAAATTCTCAGTCCAGAAAATTCATGATTGTTTGAGAGAATCCCACAACATTTCAGACTATAAATATACCGAAATATTGTAGAATGATAATGATAATTGTAGTACATGAACACTATGTATATTTCTTTTTCATATATTCTTATTACCATGGTGATAGAAAAACAAGCATTGTAAAATTGTTAACAAGTGAAGTTATTAGTTAGGCTTCATCCTCTTGTTTCTCTAGAAGTTTATTACAATAATCATTTACAACATTTATTCAACTCATTCGAGATGGGTAAAGCACGTGAGAGTGAAACAAATATTGAATACAATGTAACATGAAAAAATGTCCAGATGGACGGAATGCTTGAAATTCATTTCCATAAATCTCTCATCATGAGTCTTCACTAACTAGGACCAGTCAAAAACGTCATTTGTCGACTGCATCCAATCCCAAGCACACAATTTTT
>WOGL01000546.1:0-14245 GCA_015342145.1 Leptinotarsa rubiginosa | reverse complement strand
GTTGCAAACTATTATCGAAATAATGAATGTGCTGAAACTGCTGCAAGAATGTATAATACAGTTAATATATAAGTTTCAAACTTCAGGTTCTGTTCACAACATAAGACATGAAGTATCCCGTCCTGTCAGAAATGACGGAGTTGAAGTTGCAGTTTTAAGACATGTACAAATGAATAATCGACAATCTATCAGACAAGTAGCTGGAGCGTCTGGTGTATCAGCTACTAGTATTTTTCGGATTTTGAAAGCCTTCAAATTCCATCCTTTCAAAATGAAGCTAGTTCAGGAATTGAACGAAGATGATCCTGATCGTAGACTTCAGTTTTGTGAGGTACTCTGCAAGAAATTGACCAATAACCCAAACCTATTATACAATACATGTTTTTCAGATGGAAGTTCTTTCATGTTGAATGATGAAGTGAATAGACATAATTGTCGTTACTTGAGCGATGTGAATATCATTCGGTGATGAAAACACATTCACAAATCCCACAAAAATTTAATGTCTGGGCCGGCATTCTTGGTAATCATTATGTTGGACCATTCTTCATTGAAGGTAATCTCAATGAAGACACTCAAATGTATTAAAAGACTGTATAGATCCTATGATCACACAAATTTTAGAAAATTATGACAATTCAGTAGAAAATGAAATAAAATTCCAGCAGAATGGTGCATCTCCACATTTTGATGTTCAGGTGAGACAGTTTTTGAACGAACGTTTTCCAATGCGTTGGATCGGCAGAAGGGGTTTGGCGGAGTGGCCAGCTAGATCACCTGATCTCACACCGATAGACTTCTTTCTGTGGGGGACACCTGAAGTCGAAAGTGTACTCTACTGAGCCTACAAATCTAGATCACCTGCGATAGAGAATTGTTCGGGAATGCCGATTGCTGAAACTAGGCAGAGGTCATTTTGAACTATTTATCCGTTGATTTTATTTTCACTGATGTTATTTGTTGTTGTTTTCCTCGTCAAAATGAAAGACAGCGAATTTTCTGTATTTTTCTCAAATAAAGCGTTCAACATTCATTTTCTCAATAACAAGTGAACCAATTTCGAAAAAATTACAGAGTTATTAAAAGGACAAAAGACCTTTCAAATGATGTATCACTCGACCCCTCATGCCTTTGATAAAAATAGGGGGGTAGCTGCTGACCGCAGGGGGTGAAGTTTCGGGTATGATGTTCACATCAGAATTAGTCTTTCTATAAATAAAAATTGACATGTTCTTTCAAATTCTCGATTACACGTCCGTTTCTGACTTACAAGGTGGTCAAGTTTTCGTTGGAACGCCCTGTATGCTGTTTTTTGACTTTCCTAATTTTTTCCTGAGTTTCTTTGGTAATAATTTTTTTTCTCTTCATTTTATAGTGTGATTACCAGTTCATTTTAGAATATGCTCGTATGTATTCAAGTAGACTCTCGTATATGACATCTGGACATTTCATTCTTTTGATATTTGTCAAAAGAATTAGAGCTATTCACAATGTGGGGCGAAAGCTCTAAAGTAGATTTCAAGTTTTGAAAACGGAAATAGACTCTTTTTCGAAACATTGACCACTAAAGAAAGCAAGGTATGAATATTTTTTCAAGTGATTTTTTCAATTTGTAGTCAAAATTAATAGATACGACAAGTTACTGACTGATTAGACCCTTCAGTGGTTTATATTAAGCAGAAACTTTTCGGGGTGAACTTTCCAGTTTGTCCTTTGTTACACTTCAGCAGATTCTCTACTGATAAAGTTTTGTTTATTTTTCACATTGTGAAGGAAATATACTCGAAAAACCAAAAGGAATATTTGATACAGTTCTTTATCCGAAAGAAATTCATTTTCTGAAGTAAAAACTGAAGCAGAATTTATTGTCTTCATAACTAAGATAAGAAACCCGAGTATAATATTGATGAGTTCATACGAAATTTCAATAATGTATTGAAAAATATTTGCTCCAAGTAGAAAATTACCTGACGATGGTTCATGAAATTCATTATCAGAAATATTATTTATATTATGAATGTGATGCTGATTTGAGTGATCAACTGTATATTTTTGCACAATTTTGGCAATAAAACAGAATTGAGATTCAAAATAGGACTGGATTTTCTAACAGATTCTACGTCACAACGAACCTAAACGTTGAATTGAAAGTGAAAAATAATAACGCGGCAAACCTAAAGTTTTGAACCATTTTTCGGAAATATAACTTGACTGTGAGCCACTATCAAATAGAAGACAAACCTTTTGATAAAAATTACGTGCATCTCGAATTTCGTTTGAGGAATAATTGGAGTCAAATTTTGAGGAACTATTCCATATTTATTTATATGGGGTCTTGAGTGATATTTTGAATGACAAAACGTACAAGTTGAAATTGATTTACATGTATTTGTTATGTGCTGAGAGCTCAGACAATAATTGGTACATAACCTCTTCTGTTTCATGGACTGAAATCTTTCTTCGCGAAGATGTAGTATGATATTCAGAACACTTGTAAATCGAATGATCTCATTCCTGTGAATGATATCCATTCAATTTCATAACGGATGTTTGAAGTACGAACTGAATAACGAAGTATTTTGTATATATTTAGGCAACACCGGTGTCTCGTCAATATCAAAGAAAAGCTAAAGGTGGTAATATAGCACTATTTAGGATTGCGTTATATTGACGGATATAGGACATAGTGGACATGTTGAGGGCTAATGAATGAGAGCGTCATTGTGGCGCCTAGCACCTAATGTCCTGAATCTGTATTTTTATTATGCGACAACGGTAGACTGAGGTGTTAGAAAAACCATCTTGGCAGTCTATGATGAACTAACTTATCATTCTTTGGCTTCTCAATATTCCTGACAAAAGCAGGTGCTCTGATGAGTCGCGATTTTTGATGTTGTTAAAGAGACCACATTTTATCAAAGTGTATGGTAAAGCAAGTGCTCCAGAGTAATATCATATGTTAAAAGTATCTAACTATTCCATTGGGTATTGCAAGGTACCTGAGAGAAAGCAAAATAAGCTCATGCTCTGCCAAAATCGAAGCAGGCAAAAAAAAGTTTAATTTACACTGTATTGAGTTGTCAACTCTTTCACAGCCAGTTCTTTACAGCTAGGCACTTCTCTTTCTGACCCTCTCTACTCATGAATCTATTGAAATACTCGATAAATTTCGTAAAGAATAAGTGAGCATAAGATGCTCGTAAACAATTTTTACCACGAACTGAGGCATGTTATTAGTCTGTGATTCTGAGGAATCGTCGTTTTTTGAAAGGAAACTTTTTGATTCTCGACAAAACAATGCAGATTCTTGACAAACTAATCTAGTTGCTTCACTCCCGCTAGACATGAGTTGAAAACTCTGACCAGATAGCTACCTTGTTGATTATTTTCAACCAATAGATATTTAGCCATCTGTGACAAGAACAGCAAAGTTTCTCGAACTCACACGGCTCTTTGAACGTCATTCGAAATCATAAAGTATCAACCTGTTGAAGTTCTCTACAGTTATTCAGTTTGAGTTGAAGGCTCAATAATGCGGTTGCTCTTGAAGGTTCTCCCAAAAAGATTTTGCCCCATCAGCAGTATGAGGATCGGCCACAACATGATGAAGCTCTTGGAATGAAAGAGATTATTATCATTGTCATTATTGACATCATTAATAGTAGCAGTTTCCGTTCGAATTTGTGCTGATCAAGCCCTATCCCCAACGCCTTGATATAGTCGGGAAAGCGTGCCAGCATTATCAACCAATGACCACTCTTCACACCATGGTGTAAGTGATCATTGGGCCATGTCTACTGAGCACACGCAATGAGCCAAGAAACACAGCCCTGTGCATTTATCGGGCTAAGACCAGATGACTTCGCGACAAATATGACAGAGGGTGGGGAATGAATAGTTTCAAAGAGTTCGGCACTTTTCATATCCTCAAGGAATTCAATATCCCCCATTGTTTCCTTATCAATATCGTAGAAATGCCTCAGGTAGTAATAAAATACTGTTCAGTCCACTCGACCTGATAATAGCAAAGGTCAGTTGCATTGTTAAGCCGATATCTTTATTGCTACTGTGAATGTGAATGAAGGAAAGTTTTTTGTGATTTCTCCGGTATTACTGGAAAGAATGTATTCGACATTTTATAATTTAGTACTTCGATCTTCATGATGAAGGTCATATGAAGTAACATAAAACAAAGAATACTTACCACATCGAAATAAGTGACAACATCTGCCCCTCCTTTTCTCGCAACAGCTCTTAGTTGGAACTGCATGTGAACTAAATATGCTCCATATACCAATTTGCTGAGTGGTACCCATGGCTTCCAAGAAAGAAATCGGTAAATATATTTGGTGTGTCCGTAACTTGCCACATACAGTACTCCCACACTCCCAACTGACCAAACCACTCGATGCAAGGAAGCATATAAAGCTGACTCAATTCGATCGTATTCGTAATCAGGATTATAAAATATGACGCCAGTGATAATCGATGATACCATCAAAAAAAGAGATATCACTAGAATGATGTGAGAATAAACCTGTAAAAATCAAATTATTCACTCACTATATGTCTGAACAACAATATCAATTGTTAATATAGTATCTACCGACGAGGAACTGAAAACGGGCATTTCTTCATAAATACAATAAATTATTGTTATTATATAAACTTCATTGATTGTCATTTTTTTGAAATTTTTTTGAAAGTTTTTTAAATTGAAAGAGGATATTTCAGAAGAGATTTCTACTTCTCCAGCTTGACACAAAAAATGTGTGAATCTTTCAAAGAAATGAAGAAAGTAATCAATTTCAGAAATTAACTCTATATAAAGATATATCAAGATCTTGCAAAGAAGTAACTTTTTCCATATAAGAATTGAATTATATGAAAGAAAAGTACTTTCTGAACTGATACTTTCATATAAACGAAAGTTTTTTGTTCCTTATGTACTGAAAGAGGAGTAGATAGACAAATATTCATTATCTGGGAACTTTTACTTGTACCAGAAGCCCTGGAAATATTTTTTTCTGCAGACATATCTATTTGTCACTTCATCAGAGAGATCTGAATTCGAATCACTACTATCGTTCTATACTTCTCAAATGATAACGCTTAAAGAACTGGGAAGAAATGAGTGCGAATTGTTTTGAAATGCACATATTTATGAAGACATGAAGATGAAACAAAAATATCATTTCATCACGAAAGTCTTTCTAATAACCCCTTCGAAACATTAAAAACCAGTTTTATTCAGTAATTATCACAACAGTGATCATCTTCAAGAGAAAGATCAAACTCGTTTCATCTTCCTCTTGAAGATGACACGTGTCGAGGTCTTTAAATAACGGTTTGGTGTTCGGAAAAAACGCATATACATCTTTCATGTTTCTGATTTTTCTTTTGTACCATAATATCGGTAGAAAGTCATGCAAAAATATTTGAGGACAATATTGAGTACAATATCTCAACTTCGTGTAAACTAACACAGTCCTTTTTCTTCAATTCGCCATTTTTGCTATATCTTGACACCATATAGGATTGAGTATTTGCTATGAACATTCTACTGAAGCGTAATCAAATTAGACGCCGATAAAGTTCAAGCGTGATTCGATAAAATTTTCAATCGACAATAATGTTCCTCACTTGATGAGTATTTTTCATTCTAGGAATTGTGATGTTTTTCAATTCATTCTTGACAATTTTGTATTTATTCCCAATTCACAATTGGGTAGTACACCGACTTCTTCTTTTGTACTCTCTACATCCTGGAAAGCCTAGTATTACCTTATTATTCACTCATAACTCACAATTAAATAGTAGTGTGACTATTTCTACTTTCACTCTGTATATCCAGAAAATGGTATTGTCGTTATTATCATTTTTTCCGCTAGTCGGTCCCGTTCCATCGTCCAAAAATTGAGCGTCAAAGTTCGTCTCACCCACCATACTCCCCAGACCTCTCGCCAACAGACTATCATCTTTTTAAGCATCTCGATGACTTTCTCACCGGCAGAACCTTTGCCAATCAGAACCAGGCAACAACGACCTTCGTGGACTTCATCGAATCCCGAGTACATAATTTTTATGCTGACGAAATCAATCGACTCGTGTTACGTCGGTAAAACTGCACTAATTGAAATGGCGTTCATTTTGATTGAATTGGATAAATATTCATTGGGATATTAATGTTTAACGTAGACCCATATAAACGGACAAAACTTTTGAAACAACCTAACATCAGTCTGTAATTCTTTAAAACCGACACATTTTCGTTTTAAGGACTGAGAACGGTCCGCCCCCGACAAGCCAAGCCGAAATCTGCTTTTCCCATTGCATCATGAATTGAAAATTCTGATCAGGTGGGCTAGAGTGTCTAGGTTACATGGTGGCGGTTCGATGAACGGTTGGAGAATACTCCACAATATATAGACGATCTTGAAACATTCCAGAAAATCTCTCACAAAATTTGTCACTTTCTGCTATACTTCTCACTCTCCTCACTACTGACTCTTCGGCAGCCATCAGCATTTGTACATTATCAGGACAATGCTGCTTGGTAGTTAACAACACAATTCGACTGAATTGATGATGGGCACACATTCAGATCGGCGGCTTACCTTTCATTATTATTATTTTTCTCCGCCGAAGTTTGCGCTGGTCAGGCCTTATCCCCCGAAGCCTTGATACATTCGGGAAGGCGCGCCAGCATTATCAACTAACGACCACTCCCCACACCGTTTGGTAAGTGAACATTGGGCCCAAAAATCATGTACCCTGAGTAATCGCAGTGAGCCAAAAATGACATCCGTTTTCATCCGCCCGCCTGATATTTCTGCCGTAGTGCGACAAGCCGGTATGATTTTGAGATTCGAGAGTAGAGAGGGCATTATTCCACCAAGGACTCCATTAATCAAAGCAACCATCTTGACAGAGTAGTCTGGATAAAGTCTGCGGAGTTCGAAGAGAAAATATCGATATTTCATCCATTTTTTCTTCTCTTTTTGGACGATACTTGTCTCGCCAGGAGCTGAAAACGTCAAAAATCGTATGGCTCTGGTGGTCAAGAAGGACTACATCAGTTGAAAATAACAACTATATTAAGCAAAAAACCCTGAAATTAAATTACAGTAAAATAAAATACAAGTAAAAAATATAACAATCAAACAAAAAATAAAAAATAAATATACAAAATTAGGAGATTCCAAGCCAAGTTACTTCACGACGTTTGAATTGTTACTATCCACAATCGTCTTCGGATGATGACTGGGTCATCACCCAGTCTTATTCTCTTAATTTTTATTCATTTATTTTTTATTTTTTGTTCAATTGTTTTATTTTCTACTTGTATTTTATTTCACTGTAATTTCATTTCATCAGAGTTTTTTTGCCTGATATGATTGTTATTTTCAGCTATTGTGTTTAATTTTTCATTTGTATTGGTACTTTAACGGAATTTCAAATCATTCCATTTTCTGCGAGAAACCTTCTCGCGGAACCTGAGGATTTCCGCTATAATTCCCGCTAGTTTCACTAGTGATTTATTAACTGCCACTAGCATTTTTATCCAACCATGACAGAGCTGTTTAGAGGTTAGCAGCATGACCCATCTCAAAGTGTGACGGACACGTCGTAGATTGGCAGCTTTTCATCGCACTTTGTGTTGGATAACACTTTGGTTACAAAACACGTGTTGTTTCGCCAACATTATCTTAGCACCCATCTCGTGTACCTGCCGTTCAATCTCCCTAACCGCAAGTCCGGTATTTCGTTCTTTCAATTTGGAAAGTGATTGGACGGTGCTATTCATTTTTTTGTTATCGTCATCGGTAGCATGCGAATCTCCTCTCCAGCAGTGCCAACGTATGGCAGAACTGTCATTTACACCACTTCATTGGCAGGCTGGATACCTGTCCGGTTTTGCAGTTGTGAGTTGTAAGTGGTGGTGGCGCAACTCATCAAAGGCATCAGGTGTCAGTAGCCATTGCTGCTTATTCATTATGATTTCCATCATTGTTTTTTTACTATTTTGATGAATATTTTCCCCAAGATCGAGCCATGTTTTCGAAGCACCGATATTTTTGGAAGGGCACGCCGGCATCATCAACCAATGAAAACTCCCCGTACCGTGGGGTAAGTGATCATCAGGCTGAAAATGATATGCCTTAAGCAATGTCATATTCAAAGTGTTATGACTGTTGGAATTATGCGAATCTCTCCTCCAATTGCGCAAACGGGTGTTTGAAGTGTCACTTCTGTCTCTTCATCAGTAGTTTATAAAGGAGCAACATAGTCCTGCCGATAGAGATAGGATATATATTCCTTGAGATTTCGGGCGCAAAATGCAGCATGCTCCGGATGTGATTTACATCACATACCCATTCTTGCTATGTACCTTCTTCAGCTAGATTCACCACTTCCATAGCAATGTAATGGGCACGTCTTAGTTATGCGGATTATCTTCCATTACCATCATCCTCATCATTATTATTATTTTTTCAACATTATAATTATCATTTTCCTCGAAGGATATGCTGGTCGTGCCCTGTCCCCGAAACCACGATATTTCTGGAAGAGTGCATCAGCATTATCAACCAGTAAATACTCCCCACAACGTGGCGTAAGAGATCATTGGGCTGAAAATCATATACATCGAGCAGACGCAATGATCCAAGAATAATAGCCTTCTGCATTCATCCGGTTGAAACTTCTACCTCAGTACAGCAAGCTGGTCACAATTATACCAAAGACTCCAATAATTAGAACAACCATCTCAACAGGGTAGTCTGAATAAAGTCTATGATATTTCATCCGTTTTATTCTTTTTCTCGGATTATATTCGTCTCACTATACCACAAATATCGTTTTCTCTGATCGTCGATAAAAACTATATTATGCTCATTGTCCAAGCCTGTGGGAGGGAAATGAATAGTTTCAATAAATCGACACTTCCCATTTCCACAAAGGATTCAATATTTCCCGTAGCATAAGTCAACTCTGGTGTCTCGTCGATACTATGTACGTACCGTAGGTGATAAGCGTCATGTCGATAGAAAAAAGATGAGACCGCATATGTTGAAAATGCTCAGAGCACACGAAAGTGCAAGTGCCATTAAAGATTGATGGGGATCCTTTTCTCCAGAGGCATAAAAGTCGAGATCATACATACAAAACAAATGGGTGACATAGTTGGTCCCTCGAGTATTACTGAGCGCAACGAATAATGACTGCAATGAAATGCAAAAGAAAGATGGGACATAAAAAATCGCCATGAATTACACCCCTTCTGAAAGTGACCCGCTCTGTTCGGACTCTAGCCCGACTGGATGTAATGGTGGATCGAATCCTGCAAAGTGTTATCAATTCCTCGAAACATCCCAATATTCTGTCCGTTACCGCAAAGCATGGACACATGCAAGATAATCTCATTCGAAGTTGTATCAAATGTCTCGCGGTAATCGATCCAAGCGCTCCAGAGAGATGGTCCCTATACTGCATTGAAACCTGCGTTACACATTCATCGATGAGCAGTCAGCGACTCTCACTTTGACCATGTCTGTTCTTATATCCGTTTGAGTACTCGGACAACTTCGAAGAGTATTCCTGAGTATGAGTATTCCTGAGTAATATAATACGAATGCAAAAACATGTTATCGGTCTATGATTCTTAGGAATCGACAAATCTCCGCTCTTAGGGATGAGAACGGTCTGCCTCTCGACGAACCAATAGAAAATTTGCGGAGCTCTCCAGCTCGAAGTTGAAAACTATGACCATATGACGGTAAGTAGTTGGGAGTACTTTCACTAATAGATATTCAGCCTGTATGGGCCAGGAGCACCATAGTTCTTTGAATCCTTGAAGTCTCTTTGAACATCATCCGGGGTTATCCGGCTACGCAGTTCATTGAGTTCAGGCTGTCAGAGCTGTCTCCAGAAAACTTCGAACTGCGATACGCCCGTTGTGGCTTCATGCTCTCAATTTTGTGGAGCGCCGAGTGTTCAACGAGTGGAGAAACTGCCACTGCCACCTCTTCAATAGAGGAGCTACATAACACGTATTCTCGCCATGTACCACCTCCAAATAGGCTCACTACTTTCATAGCAATATATATTGTATTCCTCAACTTATGTGTCCACTCGAAGCATCGATATCGTTGTGATTGTCGTGAGTTGGCAAATCGTCGGATTGGGCTACACGACCTTGTCATTGACCTCTGTTCTGGGAGATCGGTTGTGGAGGCTTCTTCCTTATAGTTTAATCCAATACAAGTATATGATATATCAGGGGGTTAACCTCATAGCCCCACGGCTGGCATCGATGAAGGCGTTGAGTCCTCCCTCCCAGGTGCGCCTGAGCTACCGGCCCAGCAGCACCACTTGCCCGGGTGGGTGCTAGCGCAACTCACCAAAGGCCCAGATGATCGATGGTCATCCTCGCTTCGTTAATATCAATATCACCATTGTTATCATCATTATTATTGTCATCATTGAGAGACCACATTATCCAAATTATATCAAAGCAATTTCATATGTATCAAACAGATAACGTAAGTCAGTTCTTGTTTTTGTATCTCATGTGACATAAATGAAATACTATTATGAAAATAAGATCATCAGAAATAATTTAAAGTTCACTTCTTACATAATCACAGGGCAACTCACGGGAATATAATATTTGCTGATGTCTTTCTATAATTCAATATGTTGGCCCGAATGGCATCAAGCATTTATTCATTGTCATGATGATAAAAAAGGTTATGCATTTTAATTATATAAATTTAAAATTTTCTTGGCTTACCTTCTTCAGACATTTTCTAGATCCTTTCATTCTATAATAAAGATATCCAGCAATCATACCAATAAAATACGGTGCCGCTCTCGTATGCGATTTGGAATAAATTGATCCAAAATCTTCTTGCTGTTTTGGCATTCTGAGAAAGTCTGGATAAAATAATGTCACTGCAGATCCTTCGAGTAGAAACACCATCAAAAATGGTACGAGAACAGTCAAAAATGTTGCAAATCCTAGAAGAGGCAATCCGATAGCCTTGTTCTTGTGAATGAAGATGCAAAGAAGTACTGCCACGATGAAGTAATGGAAATCACAAGGTAAGTACCATGAATGAATCATACACTGAAACATTCAATATTTATTAATGAAATAACGATTACACAACATTTTTAATTTGCTTCAATTGCAACAATATCTTTCAGTAACAAGTGTTCAGCTTGTTTTTTTCTCACAACCCTTAGGATGAATAAATATATTTTCATTCAGTGGAGGCCACAGATATACACTATACTTGTCCACCTCATAGGAGAATATAGAACATACACAATGGAAAGATATAAAGGTTGATCGCAGTGTTCAGTAATACACAAAAAATTATTGAATAAATGTAATTTTTATCAACACAATTGAATGGAAAATGAAAATTGCTGAAAAATAATGAACGAGAAATCAAAAGCACCTAGGGAAAATTCATTTTCTTGGCAACTCATTGTTTCACTAATACAAACGGTGAATTTGATATTTGTTAAGAACATGAAAAGAGTTGCTGAATCAAAAAAAAGTACGCGATATAGGTGTAGTCATGTCAAACTCTTTTATCCATGAATTACGAAAAATATGATATCTATCTCCAAAATAGTATAGTATGAGAAAACTCGCAAGGTGAAGAAAATTGATGAAAAACATTAGAATTCGAAAGTATTGGGTTGTACACAAGTAATATCAAATTTTAGTAGCATTTACACGAGGAAAGTTGAAAAAAAAAATTTCAGAATGGGGGGGAAACGATAATAGTTTCCGAAATTGGGATGAAGACATTTTCAGTAATAGGTACATATTATAAAAGTTATGATAATATAAGGATATTACAGAAAATCTTCATATTCAGAATCAGATTCACATTCAGGTTCAATCATAAATATGCCACATTTTGAAAAAATGGAGAAATAAGCCAGTGAAATCAGTATTCATATTTGTGCGTGGGTGTTCCCTCTACGTTTTCATTTGATACAAAACTTCTGCTTGTGAAGAATTATGGAGATGGAACAATCTTAGAATGAATTTTCACAAAGTTCTGCGATAATATATATTGTGTCATCTATTTGGTTGTGGCAACTTGACAGAAATTTCAAAAATATATTGGGAAGAGAATTGCACTGTATAAATTCAAAAGTCATAGTGAAACAGGTTATCTGAAATCACTTCAGAAATGTGTTAGGTGAAACTGATCAGGAAATAAAACAATAACAGGAAAAAATCGAGATAAAGGAATCAGCACCAAGTGAAACCTAAAAAAAATCATCAATGATATTAAGGTGTTTCAAAATGAAGAAACCATCAATAATTTCATGCATTACAATAATGAAAAATTCAGA
The DNA here is from genome assembly GCA_015342145.1 of Leptinotarsa rubiginosa. Classification (NCBI taxonomy): domain Eukaryota; kingdom Metazoa; phylum Arthropoda; class Insecta; order Coleoptera; family Chrysomelidae; genus Leptinotarsa; species Leptinotarsa rubiginosa. The sequence goes on along the minus strand of WOGL01000546.1, from coordinate 1,861 downwards.
TAAATAGATAAAGAGAGAGAAAGGAAAGAGCGCAGAAATGAAGTATATAGCATACTAAATAATTCAATTTCTTTTGATGAAATTGAGGAGGAAATCACACGTACATTTATAAGGAAAAACGATGGGTCCGGATAAAAAAAACAGGAGACGTGAAGAACCATAGAAGTTCTTTCTATTACGAAATCATCTTCAACTGAAGTTTGAAGAGAAATTGTAAATAGACGTTAACCAGCTGTCGCACCCCTACGAACCACAACCCTCAAAAGTAGAAACTTGTGCGAGCTAAGGATTAACGAGGTCTTACATTTTAACGTGTGATTCCCAACATGGTGAACTTGATCTTTTCAAAATTAATCAAATGTTCAACGCTACTGTGAACTTTTATCGAAACGAAAATAAAAACAGTAAGCTGCAGTTAGGCTCTAGGAAATAAAAAGAGATTACGCAATGAGATCAGTGATAACCGGTAGTCACCTACCCTAAAAAGCACACAAAGTAGAAAATTAGATCATTCAACTCAGGTAATAGAAGTAAAGTCACGATCACCACCAATGTAATCAAACCAGACGTTCGACAGACGTTATAAATATCAATGACGATTTTGGCGTTCCATATACGTTTTTTTTTAATATTTTCTTGGATGATTTTCATGTTTTCTGTGAAATGCTCACCAGCCCAAATCAGTTGTTTGTCTCGCCGTCATGTGGCACTGTTGATGAAAGCCAAAGAGGCTTGCTGCCATTGAAGTGTAACCATTTCCACGTATATGAAGTTCAACTTCGACCCAAACTATACATCCGTAGTTATATTTATGATGACCTCTAATAACAAAATAACACTATACAAATTGAAGGCATCGGTTACCTCATTTAAAACCATTACGAAATTTTAACTCCCCTGGATATTGATGTCCTCATATTTTGTTAGCTTTGTTCTCGAGTTTACCACTCAGTATCGGATATTTGTCAATCTGAAGCCTAGGAGACTGCTTCAACCTACCAGACTTTAGCATCAATGTTGAGCTATGCTCTTCAGAAAATCAATGGTATGATCAGATTGTACATCTGCGATGATAATATGCCGTATGTGAATCTGTGATATACGGTAAGGCTCGCAGTAAGAGTTAGATTTTGAGTTTGAACGTTCCTTGTGCCAGAGGGTATGTGAAATGTTCAATCAGCGACCTTTTCATACACCTCAGGCATATTCCCTGCATTGTCGTTCACCTCGTAATCGAGTGTAGTAGTAAATCCGATAATGATTGAATCATCTAGAATAAATCTTCTCACATCATATATTATCAAATTGACCCTCCAGGAGTGGAAATAAGAAACTTTTTTCTTTTTTATTTTACTTCAAAAAGTTCGTTTCATCATTGGACTCTCCTCTTGAACAATTTTCAGAAGTCTAAACTCACCTCAGATGTTCAAAAAATATTCCATTCCGAACTGTGAACATAGCACGTCTAGCTACGACTTTTGTCAAACTTCAAATTTTATTGATATTGTGATGAAACGAGTAAACTTGTGTAATTCTATTCTTCATGTCTCCTGATGTAGTTTGCCTTACTAAACTTACTAAACTTACCTGAACTACTTTTCACTACAACTTCAACTAGATTATTTTTTCGTGAAAAGTATCTAGCTCACAACATCGACACAGGGAGAGGTGAATATTACTGGAGTTTTTTCCCAACACCAAATTGTTATTTTTAACACCTCGACACGTGTTTCAATCACTAAATGATCATCTTCGAAGAGGAAGAGGAAGAGGAGTTTTAATCTTCCTCTTCGAAGATGATCACTTGGTGATCGAAACACGTGTCGAGGTGTTAAAAATAACAATTTGGTGTTGGGAAAAA
>WOGL01000545.1:2386-14373 GCA_015342145.1 Leptinotarsa rubiginosa | reverse complement strand
GAAAATCTCACAATAAAGTGTTTTAGAATACGTTAGTTATGGATTTTCATCAAGTATCGGCCGATTCCATCATATATTTCAAGGCTCTTGTCTTTTTTTCTATTCTAAATATATTGCAGTTCATACAATTTTGGAAAATTATGTTTTGTACCTAATTCATAGGTATCGTTCAGCCAGTGAAGTTTTCCACAGAATGCACAGTGTTTCAACAGATCAGTATTGAGATAGTAGTAACTTCAGAAAATAAAATCAAATAATGTACTATGAGTAGTCTATTATTCATTTGGTAGTAGTGTTGTCTGCTTCTCTGACATTTTTAGATTGACTGCAATTTGCTAGTATCACTTGAGTCATACTTCTCAATATATTTTCGAAGACGTCAAAAACCGATTTTGGATGTGGAGTATGAATGTATCTTTTGATTAAGAAGTCGTTATGATCTGTTTGGCGGATAATTTGGATTCGTTATCTCCTCGAATTTGTTATATCTATCACTGTGACTGCAAGAATATGTATATAAGATGATTGATAACGGAATTTGATGAGCAAGACAGTGATATAATGTGTAATGAGGTGACGCACAACACAAAAACAAATTGCCAGTCTACAATTTTTTCTTCATCATTTCAAACCTTAAAAATTATATATAGAGGATATACGTGGAATACTATTGTTAGGGACTGCGATAGGATCAGTGCTCTGTACAGCCCTGGACATTATCTTGTTGGAAGTACTGGATAGGACAGCCCTGAATGACGTGATATGTTTACATAAGAGGATGATACATTCCTTTGTGTGGAGAAATAGGTTTAAGCGGGCAGTCTGAAACTGACGTTGTTGTTGGATAGACTAATAAATATTTTAAAGTGGTGGTGTTATAAGTGTTTTCATCGTTGTTAGTCAGTGAGGCATTCCTAACACTATATAAGTAGGTACCTATTGGTAGAGTAACACTCTTACAGTCGAAGCTACTGAACCTAGAATCTTAAAATATGCAAAATATGCAGGTAGGTTTTTTATATAGCGTAAATAGGCATCAAGGAAGGAAATCAGGAATTTCCACCCCCAAAGGTGCAAAATAGGGGTTTAAAGATTGTATTATTATTCGTCAGTTTTGAAGTTGGAAACCTGAAGTATTTGGTTAATGAAAAAATATTGTGGCCATCTATTTAAAATGATCTGACACGAAACTTATTGTGTGAAATCAAATTCAACGCGGGCGAAGCCGTGGGCAACAACTAGTTACTAATAAAACTACACTAAATCACTAATAAATCTTCACTTAAATTTTTAAAAACTTATTTTAGGTTAAATCCAAGTTACAGTGGTTTCAGAAGGATCAGGTAAGGTGAGCTAGAAATTAATTAGAAATTCGGTACCATCCGGCATCGCCCGGTGAGATACCATGGCAATGGGTTAGGCAGCGTGACGTTGCTTTCGGGCTAACGTTTCGTTGCTATGCCGGCTGTTTCCGGTTTCAAGAATAGAAATATAAGGAAAAATTGAATGATGGCGCTCTTAGGGTCAAAATACCCGGAAGGTAAAGTAGCTTCCCAATCAGATTTTCGAGTGGGGGCTAATTTGAGGGCATCATCCTGCAGAAGTTATTCGAAAACCACTATTTCTGACAGTCAACAGGGTCCTTTTAAGATCAATCCACAGAGAAAAAGTATAATAACTGCAGTGGCTAAGAACCCCCTAGCAACTTCAAATACTTTTTCTGCAACACCAGGGAACTCAACTCAAATATAAACTCAGTGCACCAACATCTGCAAAACAAATAATCCTCATATTCTTGGAGTCACAGAAACCAAAGTCAGTGCTTCAAGAAACCTCGTCAATTTTCTATATCCCAGCTATGATTTCCATTCTTGATTCAGACGTTATTTTGAAATATATTTTTTTATCCGAAGCGATCTCTCCTATCAACAAGAGGAAATGATGGAACCCCAAAACTTTGATGTTATGTGATTCAAAATGATATCACAGAATATCACTAAATTCATATGGCGCGTTTATCGATCACCAAGCGATACACAATGTAGGGCACTATTTTTTTTACTTGCAAACATCATTGACTTTCTGCAAATCAATCATCCCAGTGCCGAAATTTCTACAATATCGAATGGCTGAAATTTTCAAATATCAACGACGATCAAGGTCACTAAGCTGGGGCTTTTACAATAAGCAGCGGACTTACTCAGATTATAAATGAGGCAACCATGATTCCTGACCGTGATGAAGAATATGCTAGTCTTCTGGATCTATACTTAACAACCAATCCAGAAATTCACACATTTACCGTAAAGTCTCCATCGGGATTTTTTGACCACAAAACTCATTTCAGAATTGAGTGGATTACCGATAAATGTTGGGGAATAATCTAATCTGCGCAAAGTTTGGCAGTTCAGATCTGCTGAGTGGGAGGATCTTCAAGACCATTTCCGAAATGTTTCCAGTGCCAAGAACTGAACCAGGTTTGTTAATGCTTGCAATAGCTGCAAACTTAGAAAAAACCGAAAGCAAAGAACTTCACGATTAGAGAATTAGGGATGAACTGCTTGTTAACCCCAACGGGTTTAGACCCTTCTGGTCTGTAGCTGAACTGTTAATCAGAATTTCACAAAATCCACAATTCCATCACCAACACAAACGGATGATTCAATTGAAACAACAGCCATAGAAAAAGAAAATCTACTAGCTGAACAATTTGCTCCCCACCCCACAGTCGATTTTCTGGAAAAAGTATACCCACTGTTTCCACACTAGAATCCACATACCGGAAATTACTTTTCGCCAACGTCGTGTTACGCGAATTTTGAAACAGCTCAATATCAACAAGGCTTCTGGTCCTGATGAAGTAACCTTCACAGTAAAGTGCGCCAATAAACTCGTACCAGTGGTCTGCAGGGTTTTTTTCTTCTTGTTGGAAGATTGCTCGCGTTCAGCCTATTTCTAAAAGGGCAAAAAAAATATTTCAAATAACTATAGACTAGTTGCTTTGCTATCAGTGATATCAAAAATCATGAAGGAAGCCGTGAGTAACCATATTTTTGAACATTTGAAATGCTTCAACATCTTGAGCGATCATCAATGTGGCTTTCGGAAACAAAGATCAAAAGGTGACCTTATATCGTATGTCACCCATATTTGGAATTACGCAATCGCGAAACATGGAGAGTCAAGAGCTGTTGCACTTGATATTTCTGAGGCCTTTAGCCGTGTGGCATGAGGGTTTGCTGGCCAAACTTCGATACTATGGCTTGTCGGATCTTTTTTTTGTGTGTGGCTCTCCAGGTCCCTGAAAAAATGTTCCCTGCAAGTGGTCATTGATGAATATCTCTGAAATACTTTTACTATCAACGCTGGTGTTCCCCAGGGATTCATATTGTTTACAACCTTTATTGGACGACTTATTGGGAAAAACCCAAGAATCCAATATATTGCTTTGCTGATGACAGCACCCTTGTCTCGACATTCCATTTGGATTCCAGGTTGTGGATGCACATCTTCACCGGCAGCAGGAGGTTGCATATCTCAATGAGGATCTGGCAGTTCGAATTGGGGTGAAAGTAACCAGGTTCAATTCAATGCCACGAAAACCCAAGCATCGGTTTTCAAAAAAAAGTAAATGTCTCCGAACCGGAGATATTGGAGACGTGAACCTTGATAGTCTGGAACATCGAAGAAAGATTGGAGATTTTTCTCTGTTTCATAGATACTTTCACGGGAGGTCAAGTGACTTGGCACTTTTGATTTCACCAAGGGCGATAAATATCAGAAATATGCGACTGACTGCGGTTGCTCATCGTTTTGAGGGACAACTCAGTGCACCTCGAACTTCACTGTTTAAGAAGTCTTTCATTTGTAGAACTGTGTTTGTGTGGGATAAACTTCCTGAGAACGTTTTTCCAAATAAATCTAATCTGCAGCGGTTCAAATCCAATGTGAATCGCTACTTTCGCACAGGCACCGCTCTTAAAGCGCCTCAAGGATTTCCCTGTATTGCTTGTATTTTGTCCTAGAAAAAATAAGGGAGATTTCATTTTTGGAAATGAAAAGAGAACAAATTTTTTCAAACCACAAAATAATACGTATTATATCTGCATGCATATTTTTTCAGAAAGCATAACTTTTCGGCAGTAAAAGAAACAGTTGTTCAACTTTTCAGTAACAATAAAAGGGAACTGAGGAAGAAAAACAATCGCTGAAAGAACTAATGACTCCATTATTGTTTTATGAGGGAACCATGAGCGGAACTAAGTTGCCGACAATCACACCTCTAATTGCTGCCAAATATCTGTAGCGAGATTGCTTTCTCACACCTTTTGGAGAACTGTAGACGATCCGACATTTCTCATCGAAAATCAATTATTGCAAAATTAGATTCTCCATGAGCGGGGGCAACAGGTTGATAAGGTTTTCATTAATAATAAAAGAATACTAGATATATACGCGATATGTGAGATTTTAATTTATCATGATTTCATTTATTCTTTATTTAAATTATCGCAAACTGTGAATGTGTTTTGAAGTGTGTCATAGATTTTCAAAATTCAAGCTCGGATTACCAGCTATTTACGCCCTGGAGCAAACTTTTGAAATACGTCCTTATGAAGTGTCGAACAAAACTGCAAAAATTGTCAATGATAATTAATCAAATAAGGCTGTAAAACATTTATACATTTGTACTATAACTGATACATCCAATACTTCTTCCAGATAACAGAAAGAGTGTGGTGAGCAATAATTAAATAAGACGAACCAGTAGTTGTATCACTTGACACTTGACGTACTTGTGGTTGATTGATTCGACTAAGCTTCCAGCCTGCGCTGTAGGCCATGGATAGTCCGGGCTTGATTCCCATACAGATTCTATCATTCATATTCATACCCTTACATTACTTCAGACGATAGTTATATATGATTTTGTCAGTAAGCAAGTGTAGTAGTTTACAGAAGTAGTTGTCCAAAATACATATTTCATACTTGTAGGTATATATCAATCAGTTGTTATTATTATGGTTCAGTTCATCACAATAATTAATCCATGAACTACGCAAAAAGTAGACACAAAAATAAAACATAAATTATATTTGGTCAAATATCGCTGAAATCAACAATTACGAATGGTAAAAAAATCGAAGAGAGTCAATTTTCAAATATGAAAAAGGAAATTGACACGATTTTCATTGCATTCACCATGTAAGTTTCAGTTTTCTAGATCAATTTGATACGATTTCTTTTATAACACGTTATTTTGGAATTGAATTATTCTTCCTGTAGATTCTCTATAAAAAATAAGCATATAAATCGTGATGTCTCTACCGGCATTCAAATTGACCTTAAATTGAGGCAGCTAATTATTAGGATGAATTATTTCCAGAGGTATTCATAACATCAGCACATTACAAAGAGATTTGTCACCTACTTCAAGCTACAGTTTCGAACGAGTTCAAGTTGTTCTCCATTGATTTTTTCCTTGTTTAATACTTTTCATAATACGGAGCTTGGAATTCAATCAGAAGAAATTAGTAATACAAAGGCAAGAAACACTATTGATTTGGAGATGAGTCGGTCTGTTGAGTCCTCTAGAGAAAAATATTAATTTGCAAAGTTATGATGAAAATGGTCTATCCCACCCTTTCGCAGATTTTCTATATAAAAAGGTGAAGTGACATAAATTTCCGAGATACTATTAACAATTTATCTGATGAATGATGAGAAATATGAACAAAATAAGTTGATTTATTTATTTCAAGTATCTAGAATATCATTTGTTGTTGGAAAAGGTGCATAGATCGAAATACCAAGCCAGTAACACCACTGATATGTCTCGGTTCACTGACAGACGTTTCATAACTTTATTGGTTTTTATTTATATTTTTTTAAATTGACGTGACATTCTTTGTTCCCCTCACCGGTGCCAAGTGAGCCGTCAACGATCCATTGTCTAAAAATTTTGAAGGCATTTTCGGAGAACAACTGAGACCCGGTCGGTCGAACATTATTTAACTCTATTACTTACAAGGTATCGAATCTTGCCGACTCATCGCGATAACAATAAGCTTGTTTTCTACGGCTGAACGCTGAAAAAAGTGATGAATGTCTTAAGCAAAATAAAAAACAAATCAATCGTCTGAACAAGAGGTTGTGAATGGATATTTGGTTGAAGTTGCTTCAAGTTATAGAAAAAACCGATAATAATATTTTACTTTTAGGAATTTTTATATTGGAACATGGTATTGAATAATTTTTATAGAAAATTTGAAGGTCTGACATTATAAAAAAATCCTTGATTTGAGTATGCATTACTATAACACATATGAAGTATGCCAGATGTCAACGAATATAACTACTAGACTACCAGGTGTATCAAAATGAGATATGGTCACTCCCGGTTTCACCAGAAATGGCTCCGGTTCTAAATTTTTAAATGGAACACCTTGTATATTATAACATATTTGGATTCCTGAGGCAATTCTGGATCAGAATGTGATACTTCTAAAAGTTTTCATGCCTACTTAATTTTATCAGAGTAACTTGTGAAATAGCATCAAGGTGGAAACTGCATCTAGGCGGACGTAAACTAATCTAAGGACCTCAAGTGATATCAGAAAATTACAATCACAGAGTTTTAGAGACTAGTATGTTAGATATGAAGAAGACAAGTTGGCAAAATTACATTTTCGTGTCAAACTATTGAAGTATTTCAAAGGGCGTCCATTTTTTGACAAGCACTTTCCGATAAAATGATTTTTTAACGAATCCAACGTTACTAATTTATTAGAGATTCAATCAACAAAATTAACTGATAATATCAGCGATGCACTTACATTTTTTTCAAATCCTAATTTCTTGAAAATTTCTCTATAGTAAATTTTCAAAGTTCATTCCTCCTTGTTTCTCTCAATACGTTTCCCAACATTTGAGCGGTTATACTTCTAAATGCCTGTAGAATCCTTTCTTCTAAGATTTCGAGAGTGGCTGGAGTTGTTGCATAGTAGACCCTTAGTTTAACATATCTCCAAATAAAGAAATCCAGCAGTCAGATCAGGCGAGCGGGCAGACCACCGAACTGGACCATTGATTGCAATAACTTGATTATTTAAATGCTCTATTGAGTAATCAAGAACATCTCTGGTATTAAGGGAGTGCTCTATCTTGTTAGAAGCAAATTTTCCGCAAAACTGCTCAAGGTAGATTATTAAGATGATCCTCGATTTCATTTTGAAGGAAACCTACATACCTACCACCTGTTTACTGGCCTTGAAACAATATTGGCCCAATTATTCTGTTTCCAACGATACCACCTCATACAATGATTCCAAAACTTTCTTGAAAGTTGCCCTCTCTCATCGCATATTGATTTTGTTGGACCCAATACCAAGAATTGAATTTTTTAAACAAGCCATTATTTATAAACCAGGATTCGTCAGAAAATAGAATAGAGTTGATAAAATGAAAAACTCTTTGATTTTGAAGCAACCAATCACAAAACACTACTCGTTTATCGCCACTACTCGATGTAACTGATATTTAAATGCTTGATATCCGTGCTTTTATAATATTTTTCTGGTGGATTTGTGACTTATCTGCATTTCTCGACTAATTTCTCTTGAAGAAACCGTTTTGTCTACCTCAACCATAGCAAGGACGACGTTAATCTCAGTCACCTCATTGATGATAAATTTCTGTTCTGCCTCTCGATTTCCTTCTTGCCTTAAACGATTCTCAACATACGGAAAACACTGATGGGATGGATGTTGCCGGTTGTGATATCTCTGAGCATACAACTCAGCAGCATTCCCTGAATTTCTGTGGCAAGTTGCTCAATTTCTCAATAATAAGGGTACATGCATGATGAAACTGAAAACTCTTACATATATTAATGTTACAGTTCTGGTGTTTGGGAACAGTGCCTGTTTTTAATAAAGATACCTACTAGTCACACCAATCATCTTAGAAATGGAAATAATCATACAAAATAAAAGTAAAGTGTATAATTCAGTTCAAGTCTGAACTGTAGAACTTCGTTTTATGGAAGTCTGCATTTTCTATATTACCTTTGATTTGACATCAAAGTTTTCATTCTGTATTTGATAGTTTTCACAGTTAGGAAGATCTTCATCATTACTATCTATTTCTATATAATATTCATTCATTGGTTTACGTTTATTTAAATTCATTAACTATTCTTATCTAAATACCTACTTCATTACTCAAAGTGAAGCTGAATGATTCTTATAATTATATCTACTCCTAATTGTTCAAAATTAATTTTCTGTATATGATTAACTTTGAACTGCCATTTGTCTTTTCTAGTTAAGATATGAGTTCAGGGTTGTTCCAAGGTCTGAGAGATTTTAGATATAGGTAAAAGAAAATAACTTTTTCTACTTAGTAGCAATCAGACAAGAGTGATCCCCTGTATCTTATATTCAATGTGAATTTCTACAAAATGAATCAACTGAGATATTTTATTTGCAAAGGTGATAAATGCGAAATATCGTTTCTGTAACAAATTTTTACTTGTTCGAATTGATTTTCATTTTCATAAATACTCTAGGACTATTTGAGATTTCGAAGTACGCTGTACTCAAGTAGATTAGTAGTAAAATAATTTGCCAATTCCATCACATATATAAAATGAGATTGATAGAAAAATCAATGATGAATATCAATTTTTTTAACGGTAACGACTCTAGTTGGAAGCTCTGAAAAGGAATCGACAAAATACGGAACTTCCATAATTTGCACCAAACTGGGAGATCATACTTGCATAACATTTCTCTAACATGATGTACGTATTAATCAATTATTTCGTATAATATAATTATACTCATCGTAAATATTATAGATAAGATAATTGAGAAAATTGTAAATTATTATTGTATTTCCATGGTTAATTTGAAAAACACCCTCGGGTGACACTTCGCCACTTTATCTTTGTTGAATACCTGTTATTGTTATCTCTTTACATATGTGTTCAAAGATGAATAAAGACGATTTATTATTATTATTATAAAGCTGATGAATGCGCTAGACACGGATCATCAACTTCATATATAGGTCCTGAACCAGCTCTGGGGGTACCAAAATCATTGGTATGAAACCAGATCAGGACATGGATCAGACAACTGGACAACACCACCTGGCAACAAACACGGTAGAACCTTCATTAAGGAACCGTCCGAGAAAAGAACCGAAGAACTATTTCAATATAGTAGGGAACGGCTCAGAATAATTACAGNATCTTTGTTGAATACCTGTTATTGTTATCTCTTTACATGTGTGTTCAAAGATGAATAAAGACGATTTATTATTATCATTATTATATTTTTTAATTTCAAGAATCGTTATATCATTTCAAGTGAACTTTTTCAACAAATTCCTATACTCACGAATCGCAGATTTCAATATATTTACCGATTTTTTATGTTTTTTTGTATAATTGATGACTTGTTTCTTTTGTGAAAATTCATGATCACTTTAATGAAATGAATGAAAACACTTTTGTGTAATTTCCACTAGTTATTTTATTTTAACGACCTGTTTCGTGTTTCATCCCATTATCAAGTGTAAAAACTAACTAATACATTTGGAATCTGAAAACGTTATTATATAGAGAGTTTGTAGGTAAGCCGAATGGGGAGTTAATTGAATAAACAGAGGCGCCAACTATAAACTTTCAACACTGAAGATTATGAAAATTACTGGGGTGTCAAACTTGTAAATTCAACAGTGGGTTATATATTTCGGGTTTTTAATTGATTCATTAATTTCCATGGCTTCCAACAAATTCATTTTCTTTTCTTTATTACATATGTGTAGGACTTAGAGATCATCTTCACTTATCTTGGGTTTTGATTCTTGCAGATGTTCATATATTGTAGATTCTTTGTCCAAACTGACGTGTTCACGGAGTCTTACGTCAAATTTTCTACCGGTTTAGCCTGCGTATATACTGCAGAGCATTTCCCACACTCTATTCTATATATAACTACCTGATTTTTTCGTTCTATCTTTGTTGGGTTTTGCACTTAAAACTTAAAATCATTTTTTACCAAAACGCCCTATTCATTGTCTCTCATCTCGACCTTCCATCGATAAATGTCAATTGTTAATTAGAAATATTAATTTTTCGTTATAAACCCCAGCTGAGGCCGTCTAGGCTTCCTCAAGATTTTTTTTCCTATCGAGGGAAGTAATTACATAAAACTGTTGTTTATTGAGTAACAAATATGACATGACGAAATAACTATGCGAGAAACACATTTCTTTCAGATTCCTTTACTCTCAAGTTTACATGTGACAGGTGTTTTGAAAATTGGTGATAAATATTGATAATTATTCAAATGACGATATTCTCACTTTTATTTTAATTTCATGAGAAAATGACAAACATATCATTAGAGCTTGCAGACACTATAATATACCCTACTCAGATTTGGTATCGAAAATTCAAGCAGATGAAAGATAATTTGGAAACTCATGGAAATGTGGAACCCGTTAAAACATTTTCATCGAGAGTAGTTCAAAAAGAAGATAATGCCATAAATATTTCAGCGTATTTCCACAGAAACCCAAAAGCATCAATAGTCAGTGCATAAATCGATGAAGGCATTTCCAGAAGTTCAATCGGAAGAGCCCACAAAATGTATTAAATGTACGCCTACAAATTTATAAGGCTTCAATCTCTCCTACCTAATGAACATCACAACGTATATCTTCATGTGAGATGTTTCCCGTACTAATTTGAGAGAATGCCGGTTCAAAAAAATCTTTTGGACAGATGAGACAGAAACAGAAGAAATAATCATTACTGTTCGAGTAGGAATCATCCACATGTTGTTCAAGAAAGAAATTTCCAAAATAAGTTCAGTTTCAATGTTTTCTATTTATTAATGAACTATAAATACAGGTATCATATTAACGAAAGAAGTCTGACCTCAGAAAAATACTCAGACATTTCAAGAACAGTTGTGTCAGATTTCACTGAAGCTGTCTGTGACCAGCTCAAAAATATGTTTGAAGATCAACGGATAAAGCGTTTGGGTCTCTGGAAGTGGTCTCTGAGAACACCGGATAACACCGATGAATTTTTATTTATGGGGAACTCTGAAACAACGGGTATATCGAACTGCAGTTGAATCCAGAATTGAAATCAAATACAGAGTGGAGACGGCATTTTTAGAATTGAAATGAAATAAGATACGTCATGTCTGACTCTCTGATGGATTTTAGTGTGTTTCATTTGACAATACTGATTTTTTATTCAAAACTAGACTTCGTTGAAAAATGTACAAAAAAATTAAAAGATTTGATATATCAAAACATTCACTATGTTATCCAATAATGCTGAAATATACAGGGCGTTCCATTTGAAACAACAAATTTGGTATGTAAAACTTCACATCTGTCAGCACTGCGTTTCATGAACTATTTTGGAATCATAGACCGTATTCATCAATAGCTCCGACCAAATTTCCAGATCGATATGTCATTTCCTTTTCCAGATGAGTAGTTATCTAACGGTGGTTCTAGATAACCTTAGTAGGTACGTGGAGAGTTGCCAAAAAAGCTCAAATGTATCCCTGAGAACAATGAAATGACGTAAGTTCTTGTGCACCCTTGTTAGTTCTTGTAGATCGTTAATGGCCAGAAGGGTGTGGTCGTCGACGACGAAGAAAAAAGTGCCAAAAGGACCTTGATGAACGACCTTGGGGGTGAGAGAGAATACAATGGAATAATGTAACTTCTTGAGCAACTTTCTTGGTGTAGATTGTAATTAATGACAAGAAAGGATTGGCCGAAGAAGTGCCAAACGGGCATCCATAGATAACAACTTTGAGGTGAGTGATGTGTAGCGAGGGTGTTTTGCCAAAAGAGCACAAGTGGTTCGATGAAGACCAGCCTAGCCACGCCTCGCCCACATGATATTCGTTGTGACGCATTTGATTGTTTATTGTAAGTTAACCTTTGGG
>WOGL01000544.1:0-14243 GCA_015342145.1 Leptinotarsa rubiginosa | reverse complement strand
ATTGACAAACTTGGCAACTTTGTCAATCGAGAATGAAATTGCTGAAAACCTCGATTTTATTAAAATAATAAAAGAGTTCGCTGACAAAAAGGCTAGAAAAGTAAAATTTTATTAGTTTTTTTTTATAAATGGTTATTTCTTTTAATAAATGGTAATTTCATTATCTTTTTCCATTTTTCATATGGGTTTGAATTGCAGTTAGGGGGCGCCGTATAAATCTCGCCCAGGGCGCTGGTAGTGCTAAAACCGGCACTGATCTGACCTCAAAGATCACTCACCATACAAACTAATCGGCTTCGTTGAGGAGCTGGGTTTATTTGGTTGAGTGTGAATAGGTGTGAGCCACAATAAACCCTTGCGGGTTGCGGTGGAGGGACGAATAGGCCCACTCACTTAACCAACTCACCTAACCAACATAGAAAAAAATTAAAAAATCGCTAATCCAATGTACGTAGCCCATGAAATTTCAACATTCACCTTATTTTTTTTTAACAGACCTCGTACTTTGTCAAAATATAAATGCATCTTCTAGACAAAGTCTTATTTTCAAGTAAAAAGTCTAGTCATCAAGAAAATCATAAAAATTAAATTACCTCATTAGGAAATTTTTGTTGAAAATCGTCAGGAAACTTGTTTTTCTTGAGATTGGACAACATTTTACCTCTTTCCATTTCAGTCGAAAAAGGAACAAGTAACTCGAATAAAATAATCCCCAAAGAATAAATATCCACTTTATAATTGTAACTACGACTCTCCAATTGCTCTGGACTCATATAGAGATGGGTGCCTGCAAATTAATACATTGAAAATATGTACAACTAAATTTTGAATATGAATCATACCAACGTCAATAGTATGTCCCCGGTGAGGTGATGATCCTTTCTTTATCTGATCCAAATCAAATGGATCTTCCATATCTTTTACCAAGCCAAAATCTCCAACTTTAATTTTACCTTCTAACGAGAAAAATATATTTCCCGGCTGAAAAAATATATGAAGTTTGAATGATTTTCAGAAATAACATTTCCGTGGCATTTGAATACACTGTTCGAAATATTTATAATCAGATAAATAGGACATCATGTATTTTCTATAAAGAGTATCCCACTTATCAATTCAATAATTTTCTAAATATAACAATGAAAAAACCAAATATTTACTTTCAAATCTCGATGAATGAGCCCTTGTAGGTGAACGTATTGAACAGCTTCTAATATCTGGGAAAAAACATCTAAAACGAATTCATAATCTCGGTTGCTATTGGTTCTCAGCCATTCTTTCAAACTGTCCTTTTGGCACAACTGCATTTGGATGTACAAGAAAACTGGAGGATCCTTCGGTTCCAAAGAATTATTCTTCGAACGTAAATCCCACGAGTGATGTCTACGAGAAGGTCTTTTCCAATTAATTTTTTTCTTTGAATGAGTAGAACTAGTGGGATTCTCAGTTGGAACTGAACTATCTTTATCACTTTCGGAAACTGTTATTTCCTGCCCAGGTGAATTTTCAAATACTATATAGGAATCATCTTCATCTTCATCATCATCATCATCCATTTCAGGAACGGTGAAGGGTAGTTCAGAGTCATGTTCTATTGGAGAAACATCAATGCTTATTGACACCGACTTGCTACGTTTCTCTTTATGAGTAAATGTTGAAACTGAAGACTCAGAGTTCATAGAAGTTTCTCTAAAAATGAAGAAATCAAGTTACATTACTTATCGAATAGAATACTTCTGGATATTTTATAATTTAAATTTGTTAATAGGGAATTGATTGATAGCTAACCCCATCCAAATTTTATCATGTTCACGTTGCCATCCAGAGGGGGGATTTTCTACCCAGGAACAAAAATATCTGACAATGTTCTGGTGCTCTAATTTTGCTAAAGCCTTAACTTCTCGCATAACTCGTTCTCTAGATTTTCCCCTAAAAAGCCAAGTTGAATAAGTTGTCACACAAAAATAAGCAACTTACTCATTAGGTAATGTTATCCTCTTGATTGCATAAGATTGCTCATCATATTTTTGTTTAACTTCAAAAACCACCCCGAAACCACCTTTACCAAGACATCTGATAGTTTCAAAATCATTCAAATAACGCGATGAAAATGAATCGTTTTCCCTCTCAGATATTCTTCTTTCAGGTATGTTTAATTCAGCTATGTTTGATTGAGGAACGTTTGATACAGGTACAATATGTCGTTCTACTGGTTGTATCAACAAAAGATCGGGGTTCAATCGTTGCTGATGCCACATGCGAAATAAGAAGTGGCAGATGATCAGGGTAATTGCCATTAGCGAAATCTCCTTTCCATACCAAAAAAACAAGTAGAACAGTCCTCGTGCATCATTTTTTTCAACCAGAGTTTCAACATAACTATCATTTGATTGACAAATGACAGTGTCCTTTTCATTCAGGTCTTTTTCTGAGAATAAGTAAAATCCTTGTCCTAAAAATACATCCAAATATGCGAATTAATTAATTACTAATGGAAAACTCATACCATTTACATATTCTGACCCATTCAAGACAGAAAGAGCTGTGGAATCTTCCTCCGGTTTTTCTGCTGAAGCAGGAATTGGCTTCCAAGGTATTTTGGCAATACTTCTACTTTCAGCAACCTCCACATTTGAACTTATTTTACCGCGAATAGCCCTCTGCATGAATGCAGACTCATGAACATACAGCTGAGAATAAATGAGAGTAAAATGATCTGAAAACATTATTTTTTCATAAACTCACCTGTTTATTATGCATGGCTACATAAATAGAAGGGCACAATGACTCATCAATAATGATGTTCGGCATATTTCTAGGAGCAAAGAGATTTATTTCTGCTAAATTTTTACCTGTCCACCTCCATACTCTTACAATAGGAGCAGAAAATGTGTGGATCCAACTCTGTACTTGATCGTTATGGCTGATGGAAGCTTTTATTTTTCCTTCAGGCAAAACAGCGGTAACGTTCCAGTTGAACAACTGTGTGTTGGGATTGATGCAGCTAACTTTTGGGAGCTTGACATTGTGAAGACCTACACTAAAGTTCCACCTGAAACCAAAAATTTCATCTATACATATAATATTTGACTACTACTAAAACTACTAACAAGAGAGAACAATTAACATAACATTTAAGACTGACAACTCTTTGGGTAAATAATGAAAAATAACAAGTCAAACGTGGACAAAGATAACAAATCATGAGTCTACAAACATGTGGATCCTGCCCAACAGTTTATATAGGAAGAACTTCATGAAATTTCAAAACAAGAATCTCTGAACACAAAAGAAGTTTTAAACTAATGATGTTAACATGGACTACCACATATTACATACAGAAAATAACTTAATTAGATAGTGTATCGATTCCGGTAGAGCAGGTAGTTTTTGAGGAAACAATACAATATTACTTATAGGAAAACAGGTAATTTATGAACCTGTTAAATATCAACATTTTATAAATTACCTGTTTTCCTACACCTAATATTGTATTGTAATTGTCCGATTTGGGGGCGAATTTCACTGTACTAAATAGTAGGCACTAAATTCTCAAAAATGACTGACGTTTTTGCCTTAATCTGTCTCTTACAGTGGCGTACGGATATTATATTAAACAGATGAGAAAAAATGCTGATGAAATATATAGAATCACAACCTTGACAACAATGTTTTCTACTGTGCTAAACTTCATTTTATAGTGTTTGATTCATTTAGGTCGATTCATAGATAAAACAAGTTATGTCAATTCAATAAATACCTCAAAAAGATTTTTTGGGAAAAAATATACAAATACTGTTTAGTTGATTTGACAGAAACTTTGAATAACTATATTTGTAGTTTGAAAAACGATTTTCTCATATATCAAAAAGAGGCAAATACACGAGAAAGTTTATCAATGTCAAACAGCAACATTTCAAGATTTTTAAATAATAAATTCATTTTGGTGTCAATTTATAGCTATCCCAGTCTTCGGAGTAGCAGCAGTAGCAAATATACCAATAATAATCTTCATTTCAGAAAATGTTACACATGTACAGTGTGTTTAATGTGTGTACAATGTATAATATCATAAAAAAAAACAATAAACTTAGTATTCAATCAGATACTCTAACAATCAATACCTTTCAGTTCCTGTTCTTGGCTCCACAGCTCTAATTGTATGGGTACTTCTCTCAATCAATAGCACATCATCCACGTTTTGTTCATCTTTATTAGAACATTTGACAGAAGTGCATTCATAGTATAATGTTCCAGATCGAAAACCAACTCCATAAGTTCTTACATCAATTCCCCCTGAAAAGCCAGAAATGTTATAAAAAAAATCACTACTAATACAGTTATTCAGCATGGATTCAGCTTACATAATATATAGTGACTCGGTCAGAAATCAATTTTTTTATTTATTTACGGGCAAGCCCATTCAAAGTATAAATTTCTGTTGTATAATATTGTGTGAAATTATAGTTGTTCTACTAGTGATCTTCAGGCAATCAGTAGTACATGCTACCAATTGCAAGGTAATCTACCTAGAGTGAACAGCATACAATGATTTTAACAACATATTCAATTATCACAAACGTTTACATTTTGCAGATTATTTTTTGTATCTCTGTAGATAAGTTTAGGTATGGGCTGCTCTATAATTGATGAATCCATTTGCATTCAGTGCAAATTCTGTCAACTTTCACCATTGTATAGGGGCACAAGAGAATTGGCCTTCCATACTTTTATAGCTGACAAATACTTATTGGGAAATTACGAATGCTAGAAAAAATAAATCTAATGCTACACATGCTTTGAGGCTACCGTAAAATTTTTGTCAGATGGACTGATCCTACTCTGGCCAGCGGCTAGTTCTGGCTGGCAGTTTCAGCTTCATGGCAAACTCGTTACATGAAAATTGTTTAAATATTGTGGAAGGTCATAGCAAAGGGTCAAAAACTGAACCCTGTGGTACACCTAGTTTCACATCCTGGAATAGAGTTACATTTTATTACCATGTTTCTATTTGTCATATGAGATTTCATCCAATCTATCATATTGGATGGAACTCCTTTACAATGTTTTTATGACTAGATAATAATAATTCTACTAACACTAGATGACCTAATGTGTAATTTTCACCTGCTATAACAAGATCATCCGAATAGCGAAACGATGATTTGAGAAGTTCTTCAGCAGTTATTGGTATGGGATCAATAGTTGAACCATCAAATTTATACAGAGTTCCTGTCAAAGAAGGAATTATTCTAATCCACTCCCCATTATTTGTTAGCTAAAATGAGATATTTTATATTAATACAAATTCCTCTGTTCCGTGGATTAATGCACCAGCGACAACAATCGTACACAAGCATACATACTCTGTTGTATATGTATACTAATAATATCTACTTGCAAGAGTCTTAAGTTATTAGTAGTAACAAATAAAAAACATGAGTTCCTATGACTCAAGGATGGTGCATTGATCAGCTCCGAGTATTATTGTTTTCTGTTTACCTCAAGTTTGTGAATATTCGATAACAGTAAGGGTCCCGGTCCAGTTTCTAATTGCCAAACTAATGAACCAGTAGAATTAAGAGCCGATAGTTTTCCATCTAATGTACTGACTATCACAACACTGAAATCAAAGTAGTAGATTTGAAATGAAACCCTACATACAATTCTATAAGGGAATCCCAACACTTACCCTGATTCCTTCGTATCTGGACAGTGAGGCAGAGAAGGAATTTCAACGCTGACGGAATTAATCGAGTGGAAAAATGTCAATAAAACCAGAAGAAAATACATCTTCGAATTATAACATTTTAGGATAACCACAAATAGTAAATAATCATTCGATTTAACAAAACACCAATGAGAAAATTCATCCAACTGTCAGATATAAACTAGGTGTGTTCCTTTAATAAAAAATCTGAGCGCTTGATAAGGTCGCTTCGCTCCGTAAGCGTTCGATAATTCAGATCTGTCGTCTCAATTATATCTGCTCCGTGTTCAGTGTTCGGTATTTACGAGAGCATCGAAAAAATGTGGTCAGTTAGCTCGGTCAACGTTAGGATCAGAAGGGTTTTTCAGTAGTCAGTAGTCATATTAAAAAAAATCACTCGTGTTTGTTAGCACATCACTATCTTCAGAAAAGAGTTCATGACACATTCTTACTGCACAATAATGTTTTCTTTAAAGCTAGTCATATGTTAGAGGTTTTGTGATGATCACAAATCCCAACTTGTCATTTAGACAGAATATAGAATCAAGCGTTAGTTAAATACATTTCGCTCCGTTGACTCTGTTAGCACGTGGTATCAAATATGCATCTGCTCGCCCAGCTCTAGATTTTCAAAACCTAACACACCTAGTATATGAAACAATACCTGATGAACTTGAACCGTGGCATACGAAATACGACAAATGGAAAAAAATTCAAACACAGATTACAGTGTTCTGTGCTAATGAACACAAAACATGTTGTGTTGACAGTTGGCTTCTGTTGATGATTCCGTGTATTTGTGTTGTTTCTGCAACCAAGTGTTGCCTAACCTTGCTATACTGCCACTATACTGCACCGATGACAGCTAATGAGCCACGCGTTTGCATATTTTCTGGGAGCTTTGTACATGAGTTTTCCTTCCACTCGCTAAATTATCATCTATATCGTATACTGGACCCGGATATCACGCAGCTAGCCAAAGCTACCTCGTGATGACTTTAGTGATATCTCTAACCCGAGGTGACCTGACTGAAACCACTATGTGCGGCTGGCTTCTGTTAATGCATGACTCCGTGCATTTGTGTGTTGTTTCTGCCTAACTTCGCAAATGGCTATACCGTACTGTTGACAGCTAATGATCCAGAAACACGTGTCTGTGTTTTGCATTTTTCCTGAGTGATTCGTCCATGAATCTTCCCTGATTTTGATTACATCAAATCCACTCGCTAAATTATCATATATATCTTAGAATGCACCCGGATGCCACGCAGGTAACTGAAACTGCCTCGTGGTGACTTTAGTGATATCTCTAACACATACTCGTGACAGCTAATGAGCCAGAAACGTGCCTGTGTATTGGGAAAACTTTCGTTTCTCCTTTGTAAGTAATGAAAACTTTTGAAGAAGGTATTTTCCGAAAGTGAAATTGGCGTGAAGTGGCGCAGTCGGTAGGATTATTCAACACTTTTGGAACATGAAGCAGCCTAACCATTGGCGGTAGATCCCAGTTCTGCAAAAGTCAAAAAAAAACAGAACAATAATTATAGAGATGTCTCTTAATCAAAGTAGTGCAAAGAACATAGCAGTTTCATTTTTAATTTTTTCATTCTAGGTTCTTTTGGGAAGTTCCATGAATATTATGAATACATTGTTACTGTACATATTTTGTCTTTAAAAAGCTTTGTGCATCTTATAAAACACATAATTTACATTGGCTCACTTACCAAATCAACATTAGGATATCTGTAAGATTTAGTCTTAGTAATCTCCTGATAATGCTAACTTTTGGTTAGCAAAACATGCTTCGATAAGTTTGTTGGGGGTTAAAATGGACAAATGTCTTGGCACACAATCATGTCACTGGTATTGCAAAGGCTGCTTCTCAAAAGCTTGGAACACTGTTCTGAACAAAAAAAGTGTAAACACCTCAGCAACTTTTGATGGTTTATAAAGCTCAGATCAGACCTTCTTTGGAGTATTGTTCATACCTAAGCATACCCTGAAGCTTCAAGTTTCCATCCAGGAAAGAGCCATTCGCCTGATTGGAGACCCATCACTTGCAACCTTGATGGTCTGGGACATCGAAGAAAGGTTGAAGATTTGTCTCTCTTTTATACTTTCAAGGGAGGTGTTCAAGTGATTTGGCACATTTAATTTCACCAAGAGCGGTACATATCAGAAATACACGATGGACTGTGGCTTCTCATCGTTTTGAGGTTCAACTCAGTACACCTCGAACTGAACTCTTTCATTTATGTGGAATAACTTCCTGAGAACGTTTCTCCAAATGAATTTAACCTCCAGCGATTCAAATCCAATGTGAATCGCTACTTTCGTACAGACACCGCTCTTAGAGCGCCTTAATGATTTTCCTGTAGTGCTTGTGTTTTGTACTTGAACAAAGTATTTTGTTCTAGTGTGGCAAAAGTTTTTTAGGTAGATTCATTTTCGTCAGATTCTACCTGTTAAATGTAAATGTAAAAGCTTTGCCAATAATCTTAGATGATTTATTATAATTTTGAATTATTTCAAGTTTGGATAGTTTCAAAGGTTTTGAGTTTAATTTTTTTTCATTTTCAACTCAATTCCAAAGGCCTTTCCAGGGATGAAGAATAATTTCAGGTATATTGGTGGCTCAATAAAAAAATTGTTCTTTAAGTTCTAACATCATAATTTGTGAGTTGCTTTGTTGAATGAAAACATGAAGTCATGATTTGAGAAATAGTATAATTTATTATTGTATTTACATAAAACACAAAAGAGTTCAATTAAATGTTGATACAAAATATATCAACTTAAAATACAAAGCTTATCACAATGTAATGTGTATGGAGTAATTTGCCTTCAAAAGGAAATTTTGTACACATATTAAATACATAATACTTAACCCTATTACTAATAATACAAATCACAACATATTTTTGGTGGAAAATGAAGATCATATTTTATAAAAATATATAAAAATGGAAAGCACAAATAAATAATTTCTAAATAGTACAATCAACACTACAGTGTCTGAACAAACAATTACTGAATATCAAGGAAACGTAATATGGCTCTCCCAGGTATTTCTGACTGGCAAAGCTTCTGTACAACTGTTGGTGCTTCATCAGCTGCAAATTCTGTGTGCGGAGGGGGTTTTATGTAACCTGCTGCTACATACTCTACTAACTGCCTTAGTTGTTCAATGGATCCCTGAGCAACAGCTTCAATTTTTTGATTTCTCTCATGGATCAACCTTGAGAATTTCGGTAGTAAACGTTCAGCAACTTCTTCACTTACTAGAACAACACCTCCCTGAAACAAAATAAGTATTCACCCAGTAACTGAATTTTGATTTTCTATATCTTACAACTCTTGAAATGTTCTCTTGTTTGGCTAGCAAGAGGAAAATATTTTGCTACTGTTCGATTGTCTCATTACAGTTGCCAAAAAATACTGCATGAATGTTTAGTCAGTCTACATTTCGTCTTAATAATAAAGAATGGCTATTCTCTGGGTTAAATTCGAAAAAAAATCGCAATATTCGCAAAACAACTGCTTCTTCTTACTAATACCATTGGGATAATCAACCTAATTTTTTTCCCGTAGACTGCATAATTTGTCAGTTTCACTTACCGTATTCAGACATTGAAGAGATCTATGTAAGGACCGCGATGTGGTACCAAAGTCAATAACAATATCTACTAAACCGCTGCAGGCATCTTTGGTTCTTTCTATTAATTGTTTTTCATATAAATCTTCATTCCACTGTACTATGTTGACCCTGTAACAATGAATTGAGTGTGGTTGATAATATAGAAATTCATTCCGTAATAAATACTGATTTCAGTTCAAGAGGAAGAAGGTAGTGACCAAAACATAAATAATTGTAACAAAAATCACTAATATGACAAATTTTGCAGTTTTTTCACTGAATTATTTATCATTCATCTGAAAACATTCACATGAAATAGCCCTCAAACTCACTCCAAATGGAAATAATCTATTGATCAAAAAAAATTGTGGTTGCTGCATTGCTTGGTTTTAAAAAAGCTTTTGAGGTAATAAATTTGTCAAATCAACACTTGAATACTAATGGCATTTCTGGTAATGTGCTATTAAGATTCAAAAGTTATTTATCAAATAGGTCACAGAACTAAATTATATAATATAGTTCACATTGAGAGAAATATTGATAAAGAAGTTCCTCATGGAAGTGTTCTGGGCCCTCTCGTATTCATATTGTATTTGAATTACATCAATTTTATTCAAAATGGTTCATTCATTAACAATTTGCTTGCAGTAAGTGCCTCAAACTTAGATTGTGCAATGAACAAAATCAATACCATATTGTATAACATATCACCTACTTCAATGAAAACGTTGATTTCGAGATGTTTCCTGCTACCAAGTAATTTATTTGTAATTACTATGGTAAAAGGTCATGCTTACATGTTTGTATATTAAATTGTCTAAGTATTTCAAATAAAGTATTGAATGAACAAAATTCGAAATTTGATTAAAAATTCCAAAGGGGTTGGAAGGAACACACATTAGAAGAGAACTATCCAACTGGGCTTTTAATAGTATAATACAACCTAAGAAAAAAATTCTTACGTTTTGAGTTCTCCTGCAGCTAACATCAGACCTTCATCCTTCAAAGAAGCCACAGTGATTTTGACCCTGTTTTTGTATTCTGGGGTTTTGAAGTGATGCTCAGCAATCCTGAGCGCCCAAAGGGCCAGTCCTCCGGTGCCAACAATAAGTATTCGTACAATATGATCAGCAGCTCGTTCCTTCAACAATTCGACGACATGGTCATGTGCATTAATAACCGCGTTTTTGGCCAAGAGAGCTCCAGTGGGAAGCATAGCAGCAACTCCTAATGGCAAATTATCAGGCACAGCAACAAGATATGACAAATCAGGTACTACGACAAACTCAGCGTATCCATGGGGGATTCCATCATAAGGGTACAGAACCACACGCTTTCCAATTGTGAACTCATCTGATGTCACGTTCGATCCCAATTCGTCGATAACTCCAGCTACTTCATACCCTGGGAACAGAGCTCCGTCACGCATCCCATGGTGAGCAGGGCTGCAGCCAGAATCCTCTGTGGACTGTACACTGGACACTGACGATATACTGGAAGTCGACGGAGACCGATTGCGCATACGGTAGCAAGCTCCTGCGCAGACTACACGAATTCTGGCGCCGTTAGCTGGAACATCCGGAACTGGAACCTCAAAGTTGAAGACACAATCTTTGATCACCGAACCTGGTGATTCGATGGACACTTGGCGGCATAGCTTATTCATGTTTGGTCTGTAACAAAAATATCAAATTAGTGGTTTGGTTTTAGATGTTGGTTAGCAAAAGCCGACGACAGATTGTTTTCATTGGTTGACAGTGTACGCTGAGAAGGCAGGGAGTGCCATGCTAATTTTTTATTTAGCTATTTCGAGTAATGAATTGTAGCTTCATTTTTCTTCTGGAGATGACAAGGTTAGTATCTATTCATATTGTGTTTTGATTACTGAATTGTCGAAGAAAATCGGATGTATTGAACTAATACAAAAGGTCCTTTACGGAATATAGAAAAGCCCCTAAGAAATGTAGAATAGAATGGAATGGAGATACTCTCGAAGGGACCTCAGATCTCAATAAATAATCTAAAAAAGGAAGAGGAAGATACTTTCATGAGAGTGTTTCAAGGTTCACTTCCAGAAAGCATATATCCAACACCGGAGTCTTGGGTAAATTTAGAATTTAAGTCGTGCAAAATGGTGACTAGGAAGGATTGGCAGATGGAAAAAAATAGTACAATTGGAGATTTAATGGGCCATGGACTCATTTCAATCATAAGTCGCCAGGATAGGACAGGATTTATACAGTAATGCTGCAAAATAAAACTGGACATCTACTTCAAAAACTGTGTGTAATCTTAAGAGCAAGTCTGTCTCGGGGAAACAGACTTAACATATGGAAACTGATTAGGGCCACCTTCATTCTGAAACCAAGGAAAATTTGTCAGAATTCGGTAAAGGTATCCAGACCGGTCAGTCTTATGTCATAAAAAACTTCAAGACAAGCATATAAGAGATGTATCTTTGGCCAACAGACCACTGCACTGAAACCAATATGCGAAGAGGTCAGGTATATCTGGTATGTCTTATCTTCACTGTTATGGAATCTTGTAATGGACGAGCTACATGGAGGAGTCGCCCACCCTATATAGGTCTTTTCTTGGCTGTATTTCCAATTCCCATCCAAATCACCAAATTTTTAAATATATTATTAGTGACATTACTAGAGAAAAGTAATAACATAACATAATATGTATAAGCAATAATCTATTTGGTTCAATATTTATCGACAAAGGAACATGGCCAGCCTTATAGGTAGATAGACATTTTTAGTTATCGATTCTAATGTTATTTGTTTTGAAATACAGAGATAATACCTGAAATGAAAACTCAGATATATTAATTCTATATAATCGAGATTATATGGTACTAACCGTTATTATTTTTGAATATGAATAAAATATAAGCGATTTAAAAATAAACCTAGGACTAACATCATAAATAAGCTAGATCTGCTTTCAAAATCAAATATGTCCAGCGTCTGAACTTTTTTATTCTTTGTTAATATTATTAGCTTCATTGATTCCATTATATTTAATCACATAGAGCAGTGCACTGTTAATTTATTCAATGATTGCAATTATAAACCACTTGATAGATGTTTATTTCTCCTTGTTTCAGCGGATACCGAGGTTTAGTGGTACATGCAAAAACCTTGACGCTGAACGGCAAATTTCTGATAATTGTAGTCTATACATTGCATATTAAACTATATAACGGTAAAGGATATTTCCTGTTGCTTAATAATATCAATAATGATATACATCAAATATGATCAACAAGATGAGCGATTAAATAACTTACTGAAAAGTCGACCTTACATATTCTCATTTTTTGGAAAATTATTGGTACCATAGCCTTGTCTGATGCCATCTAAAGATATGCTCATTTACGAAGTGAATATTTGATAGTTTTGATTAATTACTTTCACCAACATGCAATTACAAATAGTGTATGAAAAACCGCAATAGGATAGACATAACCAAAATGAATATATAATCGAAATTTCTAACTTGTCTGGGAATTCCTGACTTGAATCATTAATAAAAAACTGAAAAAACAAATGATATAACTCCATAGAAAAAAAAAGATTAAAGCTTCTTCAACGCCAATTTTAGATCTTGTACAGCGTACAGACCAATGGCCAGATTTAAAACCCATTAACATTTGAACATGATGCAAAGTCATGTTATGTGTGAGATAAAATATTTCAGTGATGTTTAGTTCTACCTTTTAATCTATTTTCTTTATGTTCTTTTGATTTTTTTTTATGTTAATGGAAATTGTTATGAATACAAAGTAAAGACGCAAGAAAGTTTTTACTGTAGGTATGTAGTCCCTTGAATTGATTGAATTTGTTGTCAAACAAACAAAAATAAACTGCAATGGCAAATGTTGACATGGCACCCACCCAGTTTTTAAGGACATGACCTTCTTTTAACAAAAAATATGCAAAGCTAAGAAAGAAACAAGACAAAAACATAACAAGTAATATTAAATCAAATTAGTGTAAATTACCCATAATTGGAGTCGAAAATTCGAAATATAAATTTAATTATCTATGGAACATAGCAAAGGATCTACAACCTTCAGTCCAATGAATTTCAGCCAAAGAAATAGGACTTGTGAAAGCAGTAAGATGATATTGATATATTTTTGGGCCTTTACTTGAATAATAAACTTTTAAATTTCCCTTACCTATGTTTGGCATACTATTGGATTACTTGCAAATATACTTTTTTTCGGTACGATTTCAGGATAATAAAAATAATAATAAGCATTATTATCATAAGACATGATCTTGTAGACAAAGCTTGGGTAGTAAATACTTAAAAAAATGCAATACCTACATACCAACTGAAATTAAAATATATATAACAATACCAACAATTATTGGGTTAGCCAGTGCGTGTAGCCGGGAAGAACTAACAAAAATATCAGTTGATCTAATAAACGACAAGGAAGACATGTTCTACTTCAAAATACCAGATTTCAAAACACTTATCGAGAGAGCTTCTGTTGTAATTGGGCAAAAAAATCTGCTATTGTATAGGCAATATTTATCTGTACGGCCATCCTATACTCCACATAACAGATTATTCGTGAATTCCAAAAAAAAAAAATTCGATTCAGCCTGTCGGTGGTATCCAGTTTTGGGAACCTCGGATTGAGAACCGCAGAATTTTTTAATTTACCCAATCCTAAAAATTACACAGACCACGTTATTTGCTGGTGGGAAAATAAAAAACTTGAAGAGACACGTGGATAGAAGTATACCAATGTCGCTGAAGGATATGAAGACAATAGGCTTGTTTCATGCTATTGAAAATGATACTGGTTTGCTTATAGACTGATCTAGTTAGGGGTATATTATACTTATCGAGCCTAATCGATCCCAATAC
>WOGL01000543.1:0-14271 GCA_015342145.1 Leptinotarsa rubiginosa | reverse complement strand
ATTCAAAAAACACTTTATTGTGAGATTTTCACTCAACCGTTTCACAAAAACGCAACACGTGTTTCGCCATACAATGGCTACTTCGGGCGTGTCTTTACTCTTCAGTGAAAATTTCACAATAAATTGTTTTTCGAATACATCAAATATTAATTATGGAGTTTCATCAAATATCGGCCACTTCCATCATACTTTCTTTATTTATTGTGTGGTTTGTTTCTTTAGAGGTCCATATGTAGCTGATTTCTCATCTGTTAACACATACTCACGATACCTTATGCAGCGCTTGCCAGCATCAACTTATCCAAACATGCCTGGGAAGTTTCTGTCAATCTGTTTTGCTATTCCATCAGTTGACAGCACAGTGTCAGACGGCACCTATGAAAATGGACGAAGAAAAATGGAGTTGCTTGTGAAGACAGGCTCTAGAATATCCAGAAGTTCTGAAAATTTGCCTGAAGTCATTCGGAAATACTGGAAAAAAATTCCCCGTCTTCTTTCAGATCGTTGAAAAGATGAAAACTCTCCCAGATTTGCCCTCTTTTGACTGATGGGATAGACCCACAACATTTTGTGACTACATATTTTCTTCTACTTTCAATAATGTGGATACTATAATGACGACTGCTAGTAATAGACATGTTTCTGTCACCGCTCGCTGTCAACTGATTCTATTGAAATCTAGCAAATAGCACCTTCAGTATGTTGGTTGTAGCTGGACAAGTGGGCAATGCTACTACACGTCGACATCAGCCGACGGACAGCGCCGTGCTGTGCTGTGCCGGACAAGTGGACGGCAAGCTTAAATAATTATTGTTTTGATATATCAGATAAGGTATTGATGATTCAGGTAACATTTTGTTTATTTCACTCACAGGTTCAATTAACCTTGCTAGGGTGTATTTTGCCGAATGATAATTTTAAAATACTAGCAGTAGAGGGATGCAATGAAACACCACTAACAAGTTACCCAGCTAGGTCAGTGGTCGTAGGTTCGATTAATAATAGTAAGAAAAAAAAGATGGTTCTTTCTGGCGCCACCTAATTTTGGCCAGAAAAAAAAGGAAACTGCCTTGATCACTAAGGAACCCCCTCCTGCATTATATCAGTAAAATTTCAATCATAAATAATCTCAAATATGTCTTTATACAAATATCTGGAAAAAAAGATTCAGCGTCAGCACTGGGGAAATATCAGATGGTAAAGAAATATTCAACATTAATTTAAACAAACATGTATATTTGTATGGAAAAGCACAATACTAAATGTACAGAATACCCTGACAGAATCTTAAATTAATGGTGGTTGAACTCCCACAATATGGGCTGAAAACTATTAGTATCAGAACTACGGATGCAAAGCGAATAATATTGACAGTGGTGAATATAGGGGATGCTGATTGGTGACGTCACTTCAGAGTATCCCAGATAATGATAATAATCTTACTGAATAATAATCAACATATAAATGAATATCTCAGAAACATTTGAATAAATATCTAAATAAATATCTTAGCTGTTTGACCACCCTCCCTCCGGGTATTAGGGTGGCTACGATGGCTGCAGTCAGCTCCGAAAGAGTCTAGGACGGTCTTCAGTCTGTTGTAAGGGCTATGAGCTGCTCTCGCTTCAGAGACTACCACACCGGTGGTGTCTTATACGGGACAGTTGACCATATAGAGGCACAAGAGTGGAAGAATCCAATGAAGAGAACTGATGAGGAAAATTAAAAACCCAAGCTGGCGGTTCTATGGGCCTTCACAGGCGATTGCTCAGCCGGAGTCAAACACCCTAAAGAGTGAACATATAAAAATATACGCGGTAGAACAAATATGGTTCATATGTGCATTTACAAACCTCTCAGTTGAGGGTGTTTCCACTAACAGATGGTAATTGATTTGGTCACAGTGTATAAAGAATCCAACAACAACCTGGTTTCAACGGAAGTGGGCGGTGGAGATGGTCCAAACATATGAATAATCAGGCCTTAAAATAAATACGATTCATGTAGGTACACCTCCATCTGATAGAACATAACCTCTTACCGGTGTTTTATAAATCCGGCGAATTGCCGAAGGGATTTCTGCGTCTTGACAAAAATATAGTTTTCAGACAACCACTAACCAACGCCAGAAATCGCCGAGTCCGAAAATCTCGAAATCCCCAAATGGATGCAAAAATTGCTGCAAGATAATTCGGATCACGCACCACCTTATTCATCAACTCCACACTCAAGAGGAAAAGACAATTGACAAAATAGTCATTTCAGAACTAAACAGATCGGTGACAGTGATGACAGGTCGATTAAACTACCAGAGGTGACACTCTACTTCCGCGTTCAGCAAAATAGTCGGCCTTGAATAAAGGTAATTCCGAACGGAATACCTACGGTATTTCTATGGCCAAAATCCACCACATCTCAGCAAGAAAATAGCCAGACCTTCGAATATGAATCGCACAGGGATAACGATCTCAACTATAAACAACGCTCAGTGGCGTACCCGATATATTTTCCTTTTGATATTGACATGGAGCTAGTGCAAAATTCACCCGTAACAACCCCCCTTTACTCCCATGAGGAAATTTCTTAGGAAAATTTTTCTCTAGAAGTTAAAGAATACTCGCGTTGTCGGCAAACAGACAAAGGAAGAACAATTTTGCCATCGGGAGTGTACAAAAGAAATTGAATCAAGAAAAACTATTGAAAATTTGGGTCACCTGCGTAAGGTGGATGTGACTTCAAATCATTGCCGTGCCAAACTGAGGTTCGCCCAGCTGTATCGGTCAATTCATATGTCCATGGAGACACTATCTTAGAGAGAGTGAAGGGTCCTACATATTTATCTGCAAATTTGGATGTGAAGTGTTTGCTGACATCCGACAACGCATAGTTTCGTCTATAAACTACCTGACCTAATTTGAAGGTGTCAGGACGACGACGTAAATTGTAGTGACCTTTACTCTTTTCGTAAGCTTTGATTAAACGAGAATGAATATCTCGGTACATTCGGGAAAAGGCAAGAGATTTGTCAGAAAGAGTGTACTTAGGAAAGACCGACTCGGACGGGACATACGTTTCCGCTTTACCATCTAACGATACCTCACGACCAAAATTTATGAAGTTCAGAGTCAGTTGAGTTACTTCGTGCCTGGAAGACCGTATGGCATAAGCAATTTTT
This sequence comes from Leptinotarsa rubiginosa, assembly GCA_015342145.1. Lineage (NCBI taxonomy): Eukaryota > Metazoa > Arthropoda > Insecta > Coleoptera > Chrysomelidae > Leptinotarsa > Leptinotarsa rubiginosa. The sequence continues at coordinate 11,096 of WOGL01000543.1, read as the reverse complement.
GGCACGTATTGGTCCCACAGGCGATGATTTTTTGACACATAAGCCGTCAACATGGATTTGATGATGCGATTGACTCTTTCGGTTGGATTAGTTTGAGGATGATAATTAGCGGTATACGCGATATCGAAGTTATATTCTACGGAAAGATTCTGAAAAAGTTTGCTCCGAAACTGTACTCCGTTATCAACTATGATAGTTCTTGGTGAACCGAACAACAAAAGTACCTGATTTTCAATGATATTAACAACTTCACTGGCGGTAGCGGACCGCAAAGGAGCAAGAATAACAAACTTACTAAACAAATCACAAATGGCAAGAATATAACAATGGCCTTTAGCAGTTCGGGGTAGTGGACCCATTAGGTCTGCACTGATTAATTGCCATGGTTTTACTGCAGTGGGAGTCTTACTGAGCATCATACCTATCGGACGAGTGTATTCGAGTTTGGTGACATTGCATGTGTGACATCGCCTTATATAGCGAGTTATGTCAGCTTTTAACTTAGCCAATAATATTTTTGTGATATTCTTGAAACATTTTTAAAAATACCTGCGTGTCCGGCTGGCGGATCATCATGAGAAGCTTTAATAATATCATTACGATGTTCTTTGGGAACAACTAACCTCCATTGATCGGAAGGTTCGGATAACTCAGGATATTTGAGCCGAACATGCTTCAAGAGTTGGGAGTTTTCATTAATTCGGTAGGAAGGATACCGAAAGGGACTTTTCTCGACATTGTTTCTTAATTTCAAGTACCAACGATCAACAGGTTCAAGTCGAGTTCCAGTGTCTCTATTACTCATGTCGATAACATTGGCGGAGAGCGGTACAGAACGAGATAGGAAATCGGGGACAGTATGTTCGGAACCTTTTCGATGAATTATCTCATAATCATATGGCAATAATCTCAATGCCTACCGACCCAAGCAACCTTGAGGGTCCTTAAGGTTGTGTAGCCACTTCAACGAATGGCAATCCGTAATGATTTTGAAGTGAAACCCTTCCAAATAATCTCGTAATTTTTCTACCCCCCAAATAACTGCAAGACACTCCCGTTCCGTAGCGCTATATTTGCGTTCTTGGTGAGTGAGTGACCGTGAGAGATAGGAAACGACCTTTTCTCCATCATCAAAGTGTTGACTCAGGACGACTCCAATGCCATATGCTGACGCATCGGTTTGCAAGTGGAATGTTCTTTGAAAATCAGGACAAGTGAGAACCGGGGCACTAACCAACCGCTCTTTGAGACACCTGAAGGACTTCTCACATTCTTCAGTCCAACAAAATGCTACATTTTTACGAGTCAAATTGGTTAGAGGTGCAACAATGCTAGAAAACTGGGGTACAAACCTACGATACCACGAAGCAGTACCTACAAACTGTCGGATTTGCTTAGCATTAGTGGGAGCAGGTATATTCAGCATTGCTTCCACCTTCGAAGGGTCGGGCCTCAATCCAAAACTATCCACCACAAAGCCCAAATATTTCAGCTCAGAGCGACAAAACTGGCATTTCTCAAAGCTCACTATTAAATCCGCTGCATGCAAACGATCAAAAACCTTCCGGAGAGTATTTATATGTGATTCAAAATTTTGGGACACTATGACAATATCATCGAGGTAAACTGAAACGAATGGTTGTAGATCATGACCCAATACTGACTCAATTAAACGTTGCCACGTCGCCGGAGCATTAGTCAATCCAAAAGGCATAACCTTGAAGCGGTACAAACCCCCGGGTACCGTAAAAGCAGTAAGGTCCCTTGAGGTGTCCGCTATAAGAACTTGCCAGTAGGCACTTTTCACATCTAGAGAGCTCAAATATTTGGCATCACGCAACTGATCTAATATAGAAGATATATACGGCAAGGGATAGGTATCCTTCACAGTGGCATCATTCAACTGCCGATAATCGACGCAAAACTGGTAGGATCCATCTCTTTTCCTTATCATACAAACTGGAGAAGATCAAGGACTTCGGCAAGGCTCAATAATGTCGTTCTGAAGCATTTTTTCAATTTCCTCATCAATGATCTTCTGCTTGGCCGGTGATACCTGATAATATCGTTGTTTGATTGGTTTGATTCCTGGAACCAACTCAATGGAATGTGACACCAGATGAGTCCTGCCCAGGGATCTTCCCATTAAGGCTTTCTTTTCCTCAACCAGAGTATTCAATTCCTGTCTCTGCCATGGACTCAAAGATGATTCACACAAAATGCTTTCGATTTGTACAGATTTCGGAATGTCCTTGCAGAAATGCCAGTTATTTTGGCGGAGATCAGGAACAATGTTCATAGACTTCCAAAAGTCTATTCCCAATATAAGCTGTTGAGGAAGCTCGGGAACTACCCAGATGTCGAGAACGCAGGTTTCTTTCATTAGACACAGCGGCGTTGTCACATAACCAATGCTACGACAGATCGTCCCATTTGCTACTTTACATTCATTTGCAGCTGACTGTAATTTAAGACCTAATTTCATCAACAATTCATAACCCGAGGAACCTACCAAAGTACGCGAGGCGCCAGAATCTAAAAAACCATTAACCGGATAACCTAAGACAGAAACTTCTAAATAGGGGCGTTCATCTCCATTCACATGCGAAAGTAAGTAATCTAGTATGATCTGATTTCTATCGAAAGTGGTCGACAAATTTTTCGATGGAGAAACCTCACGACCATTCAATTTCTCCGTCGCCCGTTTCCCTGACTGCTACAATGAGAATTATTTCCTCTGTTACTTCCATTGGAATTTCTAACTCTATCGGAACGGGATGATGATAGACACTGAGAACATTCACGAGACGTCACCCTTGGAGCGCCACAGCTATAACAGAATTTCCTACGAGGAGCTAAGCATCCTCGAAAAATGTGACCAGGTTGTCCACAATTAAAACAGCTGCTAGTAATGGAAATTTCAGCTACTTGTGGAGAACGACTAGTGCTAGGCATGTTGGAAGTATCTACATAGGCCAATTCTGGAATGAGAGATTTGGTTTTAGGGGGAGGTGGCACATACGACTTCGCAAGTTCCCTCTTCTCATCCAAAGTTCGGCAAGTTTGCAGAAGTTTGGTAATAGAAGTGGTGTCCTTGAATGCTAGAAACGGTTGATAATACGGATCGATGCGCTCCAAAATCATAGATAGCTGTAACTCCTCACTTACAGGATTCCTCAATTTATTGAAGAGGCCCTTCATACTAACAATATAAAGACCAACACTTTCCCTGGGTCCTTGAGTCCGTCTCTTAATATCCTCAAATAAATCTCGGTCAAAATTAGCTGGTAAAAATTATTGACGCATCAACTCGACCAAATATTTCCAATCAGTAGCCCAATTTTTCACTAAATTGAACCACACATAAGCATCACCTTCAAAAAAATCTACATCATCCCTAAATAAAGCCCTACGGGAAAGTCCTCGAGAACGCCGCTTTTCCTCCACCTGTTCTATAAAAGTGCATATCGACATGGTACCAGGTTTACCGGAAAATGTCAGACCCCCAATCTCGAACTGGAACTGGTTTCACACCAACAGGTAATTCGTCTTCACTAGAAGAATCTTCATCTGGATTCAGGGCGGAACTATGAGCATCGGGATTGATAGTTTGTCGTAAAACTGATAGGTCAAAAACAACAGAATCCCTAGTACTTTCCTAGCCGTATCGTGCAACTGATCGAGTAACAGCAGCAACTGAACACGGCTGTCAGCTTTCGCCTTCCTGTCTGCATCTGTTTGAGGAGAACTTCGATTCACCCTACCTAGATTGTGAACAATTTTTGTCACAATTGTTTTATATTTATTATTGTTTTCTGTTCCGCTGAAATCATCAAGTAGAGTTTTTATGGTATCGATACCTATCAAAACAGCTGCAGAATCGTCAGCAAATTTATAAGGGAAAGAAGCACTTTTCATAGCCAAGGGTTTTTTTTCTAAAGATATTGCCTTACGAAGAGCTATCCGTAGCTCTGCAACGGTACGAGTGTCACTATCACCTAAGCCACGCACATTCAACTCATAAATAAGTTCATCTTTTGTCAAGCGACAAATACCCAACTTGATCTTGGAGATATTCATATTTACTAACTTCAACTCAACTCATGTCAAAGCCAATTGAAAAAAATTGAAAACAGTTAACTTAAAGGAATGTGTCGAAATGAAAATATCAACTTCGACGCTAGGCGTCGCGATGCAAAAACTCTTCAAAAATGTTCACAGCACCCTAATTGTCAATAAAAGTACCAAAACCCAAATTCGACGCTAGGCGTCGATAGGCGTCGCGATGCAAAAACTCTTCAAAATGTTCACAGTACCCTAATTGTCAATAAAAGTACCTAAACTCAATTTCGATGCTAGGCGTCGCAATGCAAAAACTCTTCAAATAATATACGGCAAACTATACAATAAAAACACAGAAATAAATCAAAATCGAGCTGAGCGCAGCAATGCCTATGATATATTATTGGGATATTACGATAACTTTAGCCCCTCCTGGTATATTCTTACCACGGAATATGACTTCACCAACTCTGACTATTTCCAACAAAAGAAAAATGAATCTGTTTTTCCAGGCCCCACGTTGGGCGCCAATTTGCTAGGGTGTATTTTGCCGAATGATAATTTTAAAATACTAGCAGTAGAGGGATGCAATGAAACACCACTGACAAGTTTCGTAAGAATGTATCATCTTTCCCTCCAATCTATTTCCTGGAGTCTTTGAAGTCCACCAGATACTCGTTAGGACAACAAGAGGATTGTTCCAAATTCTTGGGGTTCTTGTTGAATAGTCTTCGTGTGCAAAACAATAGCAAAATCAATACCCCTGACCGCTCTGGATTGAATGATTCTGTACAGTCCATCTCGTCTTGTGTTTGTAAATCTTTAGCTGGAAAAATCCTCACTTGTTTACTTTGTAGTAAATGTTCAAGACGTAGCGAAAACTTATGTGAATTTCTGGAACTTCATCTAGCTTTTCCTAATATGACGAATAACCAGTCCGTGCAAAGCTTATTGTTAAATCATCTGAAAATGGAATTTTTAACAGGTGATGATTGACTGTATTGCCAAACATGCGGCAAACTAACTGACTGTTATAAGGAACAAGTATAGCTGAGGCACCAGTCAATCTAATAATAACACTGATGATCTTCAAACAAGACTCAACCTCTGACGGATGCAAGAAACTCTTTCCAAGGTTCGAAATAGATGAACATTTCAATCTAGCAGACCACTATTATAATATTCATGCAGTAATTGTTCACTGTGGTTCTGGCGTTGAATTTGGTCATTATTACGCCTTGGTCAAAGACGAAAGGACTGGTTTAAGTTTGACGATAGTCGTGTCACGAAGTGTTCTGACGATGCATTGAATCTATTGAAGCCTCTGGAGACATCCTACATTTTGTTTCATGAGAGAGAGGACATTGGCAGATCAACATCTTTAGACGATGTGGTGCTGCAGGTTTTTCCGGGTTTTTCTGCAGCTGAAAAAGCAAATGCGCCACTGGAATCAATGAAGTCGCCCCGGAACGCAAATTAATTTTTATTGCTGTTTTTATTTTTATCGTCGTTTTATAATTTCACAAATAAAAATCTCGATATTATTGAAAAATGTCTGATAAATTCTATTTTTCCGGTAACCAGCTATCGATCCCCTATGAATGACAACATTCAGAATTTGAAACTTGTGCAAGATAGGTATTGACAGGATCCCACTTTTTAACGTTCGATTATTAGTTTTGCGTTGCTTATGACACGAATTCTTAGGTGCCTTAACGTTCTTTGTACAAAAGTATACTCCTCGGTTCTGTAGATAGTTCTCGCTCAAGTTGGTTAACACATCGTAGGATAAAAATTCACCCCCTCTTTTCTGCTATGAATCGAAATATATCGATATACCGCCTTCCATGGAATCATTATTTTTCGTGTAAAATTGTAAATAAACGAATTATTTAATAAACAAAAATCAACCTCAAAGTTCAATATGGCGGACGACACAACGGTTCTGATACCCCGGGAACTTAAATTTACACTGCCAGTGATTTACCCAAAGAATTTCGAGAAAAAATTGTTTCGTTGTCATGCTGACAAATCCTAATTGGACTGGGCTAATTGCCGAAGGAACAAAAGCTCTGGTCGCCATAAGCACAGCATATGACAGTGCCACAGTACAATGCTAAATTGTTACAGTACTATAAACACGTGCAAGTGAACAATTAATTGAGTGTTTGGTCTATTGTGGTTAGTGAACATTTTAGTCGTTTGTGTATGAACGCCGTTGAAAGATGTGCAATCAAAAGTTTTGAAATTAAGAAAATAGTATTTTGTAACATAGATAGGAATTTATAAAATACTGTTTCTTTCGATGAGAAAATTCATTTGAGAGTTCACGAACGAAGTCATATGGAGAAAAATCGTTTCAGTGCTCAATCTGTTCAAAATCTTTCACTCGAAAAACTTCTTTGATAGTTTACGAAACTAGCTAAACTAGAAAAGCTATTCATGTATACAATCTGTTCAAAATCTTTCATGCAAAGTAGTAGGGGAAGGATGGATGAAGTGGCCCAGGCAGGTAAAGTGGTCACCTTCTATTTCCGGACGAATCAATAAGAGCTATCTGTCAAAGACATATGGAAATAATTGATTGGTTGACAAAATATTGCCTTCGTGAACACCGGCCGGGTCAGAGTTCGTCTTCAAATTCTATGGTGAAATAATTGTGTTTTGTGGTATTTGATCTAAGGTAAGTGATTTGAAAATTACTATGGATCTTCATCAAGTAACGGCCGAATCAATCAGAAAAAAATGAGAAAAAGTAATGTCATCAGTTTCATAGAAAGACAGTGTATGATTTTATCGATTTGGTTGATTAATTGAGCTATTCATTTCGCTGCAAAGTAGATCAATATAACCTCATTTGTCATTTTTTGTATATTTTTTTCACCGCATGCTAAATTGGGTAAAATGGCCCACCAAAAGGTAAGATAAAGTGGCCCACCAGGCCACTTTACCTAATTAGTGCTTATTTTGTCTGCAAACAAATAATATTTTGTGTTATTTCAGGTACGCCATATAAATACACACGGACGTCACAGCAATGCAGTTCACAGGCAATGGATAAAGCTATACAAGCTGTACGAAAAGGTGAAATGGGCTTCTTGAAGGCAAAACTTTCGGTGTTCTTCGAACAACGCTCAAACGGCGTGTACATGGAAAAAACAAAGACGCCGTTGAAAATATAAAAATACTGGAGTTTCGTCGTCCAATTTTTAATCCGAAACAAGATGAAGAATAGGTAAAACATACTGGAAAACATTGAATCAGGACGTTAATATAAGTACCCAGATAACACCAGCTGCAGTTACTTCACCAACATTTGATCCTTACTTCAACCCACAACCCAAAACATCCTTCGCAGTATCGCCGTCCAACATACTTGCGTTTCCCAAAGCATTGCCTGCAACTAGAAATGTGAATAGAAAGAGAAGGCGTACGGTAATTTTAACCAGCAGCCCATATAAAAAGGAGTTGCAAGAAGAAACAATATAGCAAGAACAAAAGAAAGCTACAAAGAGAGTTAAAAAGCTACTATTCAACCAACCCCAACTAAAACTGTCAAAAAACTTAAAACTAAAATAAAAAAACGTTGCTAAAAAGAAAATTGACAAATATACTGACGACGATGATGACACAGATGATGACCCTGAATGCTTTCACTGTGGAGAAGTTTGGTCTAAATCAAAACTTGAAGATGGTTGGATACAGTGTTCTAGTTGTAAGCGATAGGCCCATGAAGCGTGCTTGGGTTGTGATGACAACGATGATAACTTTAATTGTAAATGTTGTTCCTAAGAATATTTTCTATTAGGTATGATTATGAATGAACACAAACAAATGGAGAAAGAGGTTGTTAAGTAATATTCTATAGATTAGTAACTTAAAGTTGATTTAATTTGTTATTAATGAATAATTGAGAAGAAGCTGACAAGTTAAGACTTGGTTTTTGCAATTAATATAAAAGGTTGTTAATGAGTTAATAAATACTGTTTAATATTGTTCTTCAGGTTGAATATTTTTCCATGCAAAATTTCAATAAATCTTTATTAAGCTAACATAATTTTGATGTTTTATTTGAAGTAGGCCACTTTACTCGACCAGGATAGGTAAAGTGGTCAATTTCCCATTTCGACTTCAATCTTAAGTTACGCCAAAATTATCAGAATATTGGTCTGTAAACAATATAATATTGAAATTTAATAAGTGCACAGATGATAATAAACAAGCAAACTGTAAAAAGGTTGGCATTTATTCGGTTGGCGTGGGTTCAAAGCTTAGGGTGGCCACTTTACCCTACTTTCCCCTACTCTAAAAGTTCACAAATAGAGCCATACTATTTTTATATAGTTGGTTCACTGTTCTTTGAAATCAATTATATTTATTTCAGTTTCATTTGACATTTTTCTCTCTTCAACGAAACCTAAGTTATTGATATGTAATATAGGTGTAAAATGTAGAGATGTATTCTAACCTCACAATATTCACAGGAGAACGCGTACATAAAATGCATAGGTGTGCAGCATGCATTTTATTCATTTTGGTCTCGATTTCTAGTGGGGAACTCGAAAATATAAAGCATAGTTGTGTAACATATTCATTTTGGTTGTGAATTATAATGCGTTTACATGACATATCAACGCTATTGAGACTGCGGCTGAACGGACTCTATGATGCATATAGAACGAACTGTTTTTCTCGAAATTCGGAACAGACCAATCTTCGAATTCTTTTAAATAACATCATTATGTGTTCTTTGAAATCAATTATATTTATTTCAGTTTCATTTGGCATTTTTCTCTCTTCAACGAAACCTAAGTTATTGATATGTAATATAGGTGTAAAATGTAGAGAGAACACTGGCTATAAATCAAATTATCTGAAGGAACAATTCGTTCAGGCCAGTCTCAACTCCCTACATTGTAGATTGATGGACTGACACCTATCATAAAAACACTACTCCCCTGGCTAATTCCACGAAGGGCATTGGATTATATTCGACAGGTGTCAGTGCAGGATTCTTCACTGAAGTTATTCCTGCATATACTGTTGGCGAATCAACTGCTGCAATTCATTTTCAATTATTGGAACACATTTGCAGACCGGTTTCGGGCTGTTTGGCCACTCGTCAGTGCAAGGTAGTGTCTATCATCAACATAAATCGATTATTTCCGATAATTGAAAATCGAACTCTTCAGAGTATCATTCCTCGAACTAGTCTGAAGCGGACAACAAACAATAAGTTTGTTATCGCCCCATCTACCTGTGAACGAGGATGCCATCCGCATATCCGAAAGTTGCCCAATTCCTCGTATAAGGAAAGAAAATTTTCCACATATTCAGTGGGCATACTTGGAGTAGTTGTTTTCTGATAGGTGTCAGTCCATCAATCTACAGTGTAGGGAGTTGAGACTGGCCTGAACGACTTTAGATGATCTGACAGCAATGTTTTCGTTTCAATGCATTAATATTTCTGAAAATTCAGTGCCTTCTATTATGAAATTTCAGTATAATTTATGCTAGTCGTGACTTATCGGAAAGTTATAAATATCTTATCTCGTCCTATTCGATCCACTGCAACGTTTGTTTGAAGGTGGTTGACAATGTTTCGTGGTGTATTTCAACTGTAACTGCAACTTTGCTGTGCTGTTTCTTCATTTTCGTAACAGAGGCGACACACATTATCTTTCGACAGTCCAAGCCTCTGTATATGAAGCTTCAGATGACAGTGACCTGTAAGAAGGCCTGTTAGACATCGTAGTTCATCCCTACTGTAGTTCAACAACTGTTTGGTATCAAGCTTCGAAGAGTGGATAAACGCCTTGGGGTGAGCCAATCCTGGAAGATTCTGCCAGAAGTACATGAATCTTCTTGTCATCCAGGTGTTCAATGTTTGTTTGGCAAAGCCCAAAGTGATGCCAATGACAGGTTCTGGTCCGATGAAGCCGTTTGCAGCACCCTCCTTTACAAGAGAGTCAGCAGCTTCATTACCTTCCAAGCCAGTATGGCTAGGAATCCAGACCAGAGACAATCTGTTGAGTCTTCCTATCGAGGAGAGTCGTTTTTGGCAATGTGCTACCAATTTAGACATTGCTTGATGGAAGCCAAGAGCTTCGACTTCGGCAAATTCACCTAAACATTTCACGGATTCTGAAGTACTTCCTTTCAGGTAATTATCAGATGTGAGAGTGAGTTTTTGCTGAAAAGTTTTTTGTCGTCTATAAGACTTTTCGATTTGTATTTCAGACTGGTTGAAAAAAGTCATTACCACTATAGTAGGCAATTAATTTTTTCATACATGTATACTTTGCATTTTTCTTTTAGATGGTTGGGTATCATCTGAATCTGATAAAATTAACGTTAAATCGTCAGCGTATGCTGCGTACAATTCATTGCAGCTAACATTTGAAAAAACTAACCTTGGTGACCTGATTTCGGAGTTGTTGGTCAAAAATGACCTAAGTTTGATATTTTTCCTGGTGAATGGAATTTCACTATCATATACATCAAGTTTCATTCACTGTTTAAAGAAAACATTGACAGAAGTTCATCCATAATAGACATTCACGAGAAAATAGAACCATTACGTCAATTTCTAGTATTCTTATAATACTCATTTCGAATGATCGACTGATTGAAATAAAATCATATTCAATAACCAATTAGCAAGAAAAGCATTCATTTCTATCGGGTCATTCAGTAAATTTCCAGAATTCCTGATTCTAATAATTTCCAAGCATTCCAGAAGATTAAGTTCCACACCTTCCTCTTACAAATGTGAGATGGCAAAGTTGTGGTAGAACTCATGTCCATCTACCAATAGATGGTTTGCTGATGTGAAACTGAGTTCACATTCAATAAACTACTCTTATGTTCTTTCATTCTTCTGGAGAATATTCTACCCGTTCGACCAATACAGGGCTTTTCATGATGAGCGTTAATTAGCTGTTTCTGGCAAACTATTCAACGGATCAACCTGAAAATTCCACAGTATGCCTACACGCCTAAAATATTTTAGACGAAGCGGCGTTGTCCCTTCT
>WOGL01000542.1:0-14252 GCA_015342145.1 Leptinotarsa rubiginosa | reverse complement strand
CTTATAAATATATTATATAGAAAAATATAAAGGTATATTAAGGTATATTATATATCAAAATATAAAGGCTCAAAGTTCATTTGCTGGAATAATATTTTGTACTCTTCATGAACAACAAGTAAGTAAAATAAAATGTCCATGTTATGTGATGGAATTGGCTGATTCTTGATGAAAATTAAGAGTTATTCAAGTGGCACTTTATTGTGAGATTTTCACTGAAATGTTTACAAAATGCAACATGTGTTTCACTATACAATAGCTTCCTCAAGCGTTTCCGTACGTATGAGGCTTTGTAAACTCTCCAGCGAAAATCCCATAATAAAGTGTTACATGAATATTTTCATCTATATTTCATCATAAAAGAAAACATTGACACGAAAAACCATTATCATCTGATCATTCTCAGTATTTTCAAATGTTCACAAAAATAACTTCATAAAATTGTTGAAGTTGAATAACTTCACTTGGCCCTATTAAGCTTACCCAGATTATGATAATTTGAAATATCTTAAACGAAGCATCTAATTGTTATGCAATTTTAGTTTTATTTTTAAAAAGTATTATGAATATTTAACTGTTTCGTGATAGATCGGACTTTTTTCAGCTAGTTTTAATTCTTTTCAACTCTAGTTTCACTATCAAATTTGGAATTTATAAAGAATTATTTTTCGAGAATTGTTTGTTATAAGGCCACCCCATCATATTAACAACATTGTTTCCTGCCACCCAACGAATCTTCAAAATATCTGAAGTTATTCAATTCTCTTAAACCTTCTTTTCTACTTCATCAATTATACAATTTTCATAGGAAAGACAAAATATTGAGCCAAAAAATCAATCTCTCCTGAAATTACACTTAAAGCAGAAAGGGGGTGATATATAGAAAATAACCTTTTTTGTGATACTTTAGTGTATAAACAATTGAAAACCTATACAAAAGAAATGATAACAAGTGTTTTCACTTTCAGCCTTGAGTTCAGTCTGGGAGTAAACAAGATTTTTCTGAATGAAATGTATCAATCCGGTTTCATATATCACTGTGTAATATTTGCTATGAATGATATTTGTTTTAGTTTCCATTATGAAAGTTTTGTTTGGTATATAAGCAGAAAAAGAGAATTCTGTGTAATTCGATAGAGGAAATTTGCATAAAAAAACTGTGACTTCTTTAGAGACTTTTTATTAACACCTGTTGATTTTTTTTCTTTTTTTTGGAAGTTTCCAATTTTTTGTATATTAAAGAAGTAGCGAGCCAAAAGTGGTATTTTGTAAACAATATTTTTCTTACACAATACTTATGAGTAACATTGTATATTAATTCTTTTAGCTTTTGAAGATTACATGTGGCTGACAGGACTTTGTAATCACTAGGTATGAGATTTTTTGAGTTTTTAATCCTACAAGAGGAAAAAAAATGTATACTCAAAAAATGACACATCGTTGGAAATACATAAACTAAAATAAAAAATATGTACACAAAATGAATACATATGAAAAAAAAATATTCAAAACTCATAGGTTGCAGTGAGGAACAGTATAAGAAAATATTCAAATGCACTGAAAATTTGTCAAACACCGAGATCAAAATTCACAGGATGTAATTTTGCAAAAGAATGAACTGAAGATTTCGGAAATTTCGTTTACATTTGAAATATTTTATATACACACATTCCTTAGAATAGAAAATAAAATATGAATTCGTTATATGGCATTAATTGAGAATTATCAGATATCAACAAAAATCAATTATGTAACTTTTTATTATTCAAGAACTTTTAAATTACACATATTGAACAAAGTTAGTAGTTGATAAAAAAATGTATCTGAATATCACAGACAATATAGCAAAAAGAGACGTCTATTGAAAAAGTTGTTCGAGATACAACCACAGAAAAAACATCTGAAAATTTGAAGTGGTCAATAAACAATATTAAAAATTATAGGCCTATTTCAATATCCTTTCCTCCATATATATCACTCAAAAAAATAGTCTTCAAATCTCCACAATGGCAAAATGTTCGAATTCTATTACAAAGTCCAACAACATATGGCTAAAATACATTTCACTTGGTAGAATAGAATACTACTAAGTTTTACTGGTTCATTTCATAATAATTTATTATCTATCTGGATCCACTACCTATTATCACCTTAAAATAGTCTGAATAAACTGAGAATATACCGCCTGAAAAAACTGCCTTTTTTATTTGAATATATTATTCCATTTTATGACAGAAATACGTTCAACAAGGTTATTACATGATTAAAAAAATATTGTTTCGATTTCGTAAAAAAACATACAACCTCAAGAAAAATGTACAACATAGAAAAAACAACAATTTATGAGTACCAGGTTTTAAATGAAAGCTAAAAAATTAATTAATGAAAACTTTATTCAACACTGTTATGGAAGTAACAGTTTTTGTTAATTAATAAACACATGTAATTGTAAGTTTTAATGTAAAAAAATATATTTCTCAATCCATATCACTCATTTGGCATATTTTTTGGTATTCTGCAAATAATAACTAGACACTAAATTTGAAAACAAAACTTCAAAATCATATTTTATTGAATATTTTGGGGTACAGCAATATAAAATTTGTTGAATAATATTTGAAAGTCACACTTTAAAAACACTAGATGTATATAAATGACAAATAAAATAAATTACTGTTCAATCTACTCTGTATACTGATAATCACAACTATTTCACCGAGACCACTCTGGCAATGGTTCCAGAAACTAGTCTATTAAATCTAAACTGTCAAGTTTATTATATTATCAAAAATACAAATTTCAAATGACTTTTTCAACATTTCACCAAATATGATAACACAATTTTGTTATGAAAGATATCAATTTTCAAAATCCGTTCTGTATTAGTGTAGGTAGGTTTGGACTTTTTTATTGAATTTTAAAGGGCAATTTGAATCCTGTAACAATGTTTATCAAATTGGACTTAGAATTAGGATTAGTTGTAAAAAGGAAGTCAAAAAAACTTCTAGGATTTTTTTAAGAAGACATGATACAATACTGAACCTATAGTAACTCACATAGAAGGGGTTAGGAATTCGAAGGTTATATTACTGTTCATTGGGGCTGATATTTTCAACAATAAAATAAATCCATTTCACTTTCTATTTGACCAGAAATGGACCCAAATTGATAACTTGTAAATAAACCATTTATATATTTTTATATTATTATGAACTGAAAATTCTCATTTCAAATATATAACACAAGTGTACAGAGTCCCTAATGAAAACTTCTAAAATTTCACATTTACAATTTTGTAATTTTTGGGTTTTTGCCTGAAATATAAAATTTTTACTTCAGCTCTCTCAAAGACTCCAATAAGTAGTATTCTTTAAAACGTTCAATCAACTCTAAGTGCAAAAAAAGGTTGGAAATATTGAGTTTCTTTTGTTTAATACAACATATTAAAATTATAAAGCTATTCCATTCCTTGTAAATTAATAAATACCTATCGAACAATCTTCGTACTTTGATTTTCTTTATTATACATTTAAAATTCAAATGAAAATTCAAGTGGAAAAGGAGTTCAAAGTATAAATTGATTTTTTTTTAAATGCATAACATACTTTCTCCTTATGTTTTATAGATAAACATGTTGACATCAAATCATCACTTATTTAGTTTAATGTTTCTGAAATGAAAATATCAAATTTTAATCAAATGTCCTAAATCATACCCAAACACGAATATAAAATTTCTAACCTTAACCAAGTGGTGTGATGGAATCGGCCGATACTTGATGAAAATCCATAAGGTATTCAAGAAACACTATGAGATTTTCACTAGTTTTTCAAAAACGCATCACGTGTTTCGGTAAACAATAGTTTCATCAGGCGTGTCTTTACTAACTAACTAACTAATTTAGTTGTGTGCTGCGTTTTTGTAAAAGTACTTAGTGAAAATTTCACAATAAAGTGTTTCTTGAATAATTTAATCCCAAGTGGAGCCATATTATTTGACATGATATTGCTAGATTATCGATGTTACTTATTTGGATCTTCAGATTTTACATTTTCAATCCTATAACTTTTATTTCCAGCTTATCTTTCATAAGTTGATCTGAACATTCCGGTTCTATACTTTTAGGTAGATTGAAAATTCATCAAAACAGACACTGTTTCAGAATTGAAAATTTCGAGCTAGTCCATACAATAAGAATGTCATTTAAATATATTTTTATTTGTTTGTACCGCTAATAAAATTGGTATTGGTCATTTAACTTCCGCCTCAATTTTGTTTCAATAAGGCTACATCGAAAAGCTTAGATGAACTGGACTTCATATGATTTAAATTTCATAAGGCATTTTTGGTATCACAGAATTTTGATCTATCACATGTATATTTTCTTTGTTTGAACTACACAAGTACCAGAATGACAAAGCAAAAAAATAAATAAACAAACCTCTACTATTCAAGTTCACCATTTCGTCAAAATGATGCATCAATATCCAAGATATTTTTGACACATGTTCACTTTGTTATCCAGGCTGTTATCTTACGCATTTATATATTATAGTTAAATATACTTAAATTAAAACTCACAGCCATATAATATTATATATCACAGTTTCTATTTCTATTAAAAATAAATAAATTTCATGTTTCAAAAATGAAATCATTATCATTGAATAAAAAATACCTTTAAAAAAGTCAAAGTTTTGTCAAATTGCAAGAATAATGCATGTAATATACACTAGTCTATAATAAAAAATGCACTTTGTGTTTATTGAATATTCGTAAAAGAAAATATTTTTTATACAGACTTTTCATGGAGTTCATAACATCTGTAAATAATTTATACATATTAGGGAATATGCAATACTTCATAAAAATTGTTTCTTTATATATTCGCTGAATGAAAATTCTTGATTCAAAAACATTTCAAATCTAAGAAATTTTCGTCAAAATATAACTTTGACCATTCTAAGAGGGTTTATCATTAATTTCACTTGTTCATTTATTTTTCAAATGAAAACTGAATGTGTCTTTCAGTCTTATGATTCATATTTACACATATCACAATTTATGGTTATGTCCAAGGTTGATTACTCAATTTCTATTCAGTGTGCGTCAGTTCGTGCAAAGCATCTTCGTTTGGAAATTTGAACTTTGCAAAAATTGATAATTCAAACAAAAATATGGCAAAGGATCAAAAATCAAAAACATACAAAAGAGAAGAGAAAAATATCAGAAACATCTTGCCCCTCACTAAGTAGGAGCAGTAACAAATATTAATAATATCTGAAAATGGTGTAAGAGCCGAAACTAGTCAACAATAAAGAAATATAGTGGAAAATAGACAAAAGTGTGTTTTGTAGTGTATCCTCAGTGAAAAAGCAATCCTATGAAGATATTAATGTGATTAATTAATTTGATGTAAGTGGAAGTGAAACTCAAGAAAGTTCTACCAAAAGTAACCTCTCCATTGAAATAGTGTTTTACGATTTTTTATGTGATGATAATGCTTTCAAAAGAGTACAAAATTAATTCTTAAGATTTCGTGCTTATAAAATGGATTCATCTATTATTAAACATGATTATATCAACATCTTAGAAATCCTTAATTTAAATATATTGAGAAAAAGGAGAAAAAACTGATCTATTTTTCATATTCAAGCTATTGAATGGTCAGATTGTTGCTTCTGAAATTCCAGAAAATGTTTATTTCTATATTCTAAAAAGAATTTTAAGGTATACCAATTTGTTTCACATAACATTCCTTACTACAAATTATGGCTTACATAACCCTATTGATCAGACACTTCAGATATACTTGGGCTATCTCTGAACAAATTCAAAAATAGTCTTAAATATTAATTTATTTTAGCCTTATTTTCAACTGCATGATATACTATAATTATTACTATATGTATTTTACCATGAGTTAATGTAATGTTCTACATTATTTTGTATAATGTCAATTCAAATTTTTGTAAATGGGGGTGATCCCATAAAAGGAATATATAGGGTGTTCCAACAGGGACTTCCGAACTTTGACAATTGATAACGGCCATCTTGTTGAAGCTACATCTGTCAAATTAGTTGTCATTTATTCAGTCCAAAACACCATGGACGAATATAGCATTCAACAACACGTGCAAATTATAAAAAATTGTTTTATCAAAATGGGTGTTCTGTTCGGGCAATGTACCGCGTGCTTCGACCATTTTACGGTCGTCATAATCGTCCTACTGAGAGAACTATTCGCAATGTGATGGATAAATTTGAGTCCACTGGTTCAGTAAAGAAACACCTGTACGTCGTCGAAACGCAAGATTTGCCGAAAACATCGCCGCTGTCTGTGAGACTGTGCAGGAGAATCCGAAGCAGTCGACTTCGCGTCGCTCATAAGACCTCGGCCTTTCACAGACCACAACTTGACGAATTTTGCGTCGTGTCTTGGACCCAGGAACTGAAGGTAAACGATCATAGACAACGAGGTGTGTTCTCTGAATGGGCTCTGGAGCAGTTGGCAACTGACCCTAATTTTTATTGAAAAATCATCTTCTGCGATGAGGTCCATTTCTGGAATAGGCCTCATGGGCATGGTCGTTAGACTTTTTCTTGTGGGGTTTTCTCAAGTCGCAGGTGTATGCCAATAAGCCACTAACCACAGCAGTACTCAAAAGTCAACATAATCTGTACCGTTAGTCAAATTCAGCCTGATTTATGCTTCAGAGTCATGGAAAATCACCCACAGAAGCCGGACATTTGAAAGATGTTATATTCCACACATAATGGCATTAATAGCTCTTTCGAATGAATAAAAAATGTCGATGATATCTCACACACACTTTGTTTTATTTAAATTTAAAGATAGGAAACACTAAATGAAAGTGCTTAATACATAGTGATTCATATTATAGTTAGTTTTTCAAAGACATGGGTTGCTGACTTTTTAGACGACAATATTCGGGAAAACTAAAAAAAAAAACATTTTATTTATTGCTCGAACTGGCACACACTGAAATTTGCTGTTTAGTTAATGAAATCAACGTTTCTTTAAGTGACTTGAAAGTACCTCCTCTGAACTTTAGAATGGGACAAGATATCAAGATAAGACAAAGTTTACATAAAAAGACATTAATACTGAGGCATCATTCCTCACTGAGAGGGCGCTACCAGCTTTTTTTTAAAGGAAAATGGGTTCTTGTGATAACTCGTTTGGTAGGTCTTTTTTAATCTACCCTTCACTATTTATTTTTCAAAATAAGATCAGCCGTTCCAGAAATATTGTCAGTTATATATTCTTTTTAAAAATCTGCAAACAAACTACAGTTTAATGAAAAGAGAAATGAAAATTTCTATGTTTTCTAGCACTTTTATTTGTAAGTAACGTTACTGCAGTTTCGTCCTATATGGATATTTTCAAACTAATACAATAAACTTTATTAGTTTTGTATTAGTTTGAAAATGTAAAAAGTGGTAGAAAACATAGAAATTTTCATTTCTCTTTTCATTATGATCTCCTACCATGTAGTAACGGCTACATCCATCAATTTATTAATTTAAAATACAGTTTATCACAATAAATGTTCAAAATGTTCACCATTCCTTTTCCGACAATAATATAGTCTTTACAAATTCATTCTTACATTATGAAATGTTTCTGGGATAATTTCTTTGCAAGAATCTCTTATTCTATCCAAGAGTTCTGGAAAGGAATACAATTGTGTAACATACACATTAGATCTCTCTAATACTCACAACAAACTCTAAGAGTGCCAAATCAGATGATCTAGTGTCAGTCAGTCGTCTTGCTGAAACAACATTAGTTGGAACATCATTTGGATTCGTCAATTATCTGAAACGGTGGAGGCAGACATTTTCTATCAGATTGGACTGCTAGTTCTCCTGATATGACGCCTTTAGATTTAGGGATTACATAAAGTCTAAACTGTTTATTACATAACTTCAGTCTATTCTATAATTTGTTGATAGAAAAGAGGTGTTAGCAATTAGATTACCCCAGAAACATTTTATAATGGATATAGAATCGAAGAATTAAATTACCTATCACACAACGATTCACAATACCCACATTCCATTAAAAAAAGATTATAGTGCCTTCTTGTCCACACTATTCTTCTTTTCAATAATACTTTTGAGTACCCACCTGTGATCAGTTCTGTTCTATTTCTTGGGACCATCTGCCTATTCGTTGTATATTTTCTCAAATTTTTAATAAAATAGTATGATGAGATAAAAGACAGTTTTATTTTTTGATAAATTTTGTATTTTTCATTAGTGAAACACTGGGGTTACGTAGCCCCAAAATGTAAAATTACATGTTGGGTCTGCGTGATCACCATTAAGAGCAGAATTCGTACTTTTCTTTTGGTGCTAGATTTTTTCTACATTTAAATAAAAAAAATACCAAATGTCAATACAATATGTGAATCATGAAACATGCCTACATGGTTTACCTTGCTTTGAAAAACATGTTAAATTGTAGCTTGAGTGATATAATTGTGTATTAGCTTGAGTGTTATAATGTGTTATGAAATAATATTTTTCATTAGATATAATTTTTTTACGTTAAGTTTTTCCAAACAGTGAAAAATTTTAGTAAGTAGAAAATACAATTGTTTTCAATGATCTCACGACTTATGTAAGGTGGGGAATCTTATTCCAGGAATTGAAGAGAAATGACCATAGGTGGGCACATGGGGCCCAAAGAGTTGAAGAGTACTGAAAATAATGCCTATTCAACTAAAAACTTGTGCGACCTTGATATTTTGTCATGTTCAAAAGTTAAGAGGGGGGACTTCTTACTTCTGCATTGTATACTAATCACAAATGATGCAACAAAGATTGAAAAAACACTAATCAAAACATACCTCTCTGTCTGTGCATCGCAAAGTGTATTGGTTAATGTGAAATCACTGTTTATTGTGAATTTTATAATGCTTATATTCAAGAATTCACACATGTTCGTCCATTCATACAATATTAATATAAAAAACATTGGAGAATGTTAATGAAGAATATATCTTAACAAATATTTAATCCCATTTTACCCTCATACAACTAAAGAGTAAAACATACACCAGTATAAACTCAGATAGAACTGAAAATGAACTGTCAAGTATTTAAAAATATTACTTCCAGCTATTACTTTATAGGCTATTATCATTTTCACATATTTGAAATAAGACAAACTTTCATGAATTTGTTAATTTCTTAATATTCTGTAATCTGATTTATATAGTGATACAAGGCAGTTTGTTTCGAACTCTAGACTTGGACACTTTGTTTCTGCTCTTCAAAACAGTGCATTACTACATGAGGATACGCCATTCAGGAAGTTATTGTTTACCGTCCCTATTTGCTGATATTTATTTAGACCATTAACAACAAGTCATATAGGTACTAATTGTCTAATGGACAAAACTGAAGTCTTTTCAACTATTATTTACAAATCAGTTTTTGTTGAGTTTGCTTTTGTTTTAGATGGTTTTTTCAACAGAGAATTATTTCCCATTGCGTGATTTTATACTGGATTATTTGCATGCTCATTTCACATTTTTTTCATTTTTCAACTGTAATGATTTTTAATCAGGTGGTAACTTGTTAAAACTTGAATTTTATAATGAACCAACAGATTACTTATAATAAAAATCACGTTTACTAGAAACTGGAAGTATTCATGAATGTTTTTTCTCATATCTTAAATCAACCAAGTACGGGTATAGATTCAAAAAGATTGTTTAAAAGGTTGGTTGATCCAGTCACTTTGGACCCAACACCCTAACCTCAGTGAAAACGTAGAAATTTTATTCAAATTTTTCGTCCTTCGAATAAATAATTTATAAAACGAATTGAAATTTAGGGAGCTGTAGATAATCGTAATCTGAATATTTAGAAACGCCCAACATGACAGGTGTCATAATAAAAATAACGAATGAGACATTTTTAAATTCAGATTTGAAAAAAGTGCCCCCTAATAGATTTTTCACTTTGCTGCGGAAGTTTTCCGTTTTCAGGCTATCTCTGAATATTCCGAATAGGAAGTTGAAACGATACCTGGGAAAAATGCTTGTTTTGACATTTTACCTATACCATAAAAAACAAAGTTATCTACAAACAAAGTCAGTTACACAAAAACGCTCACTATCTCTCTAAATCTCACTCAATCATAATACAACTTCTTTCCAATTTCTTTTCTAAGCACCAGTCCTACACGTTTAACAATAATAGAAAATTGTACAATACCGGGCCCAGGTCCAGGCAGGTGTTGTATCGGTGGTGGCGGGCCTCCTCCCTGTTGGAAGAATGCAGGATTGACATGTGGTGCTGGACCTTGAGGAGGCCCTTGAGGAGGACCTCCAGGGGGACCCATTGGTGGCGGGCCTCTAGGACCCATGTTAGGACCCTGCATGTGAGGTGGACCCTGTGGATAGCCTTGCTGCATTGGAGGTCTGTTCCAGTCCGGTCGCATAGGAGGTGGGCCCTGAGCAGGCATGCCTCGTGGTGGACCCTGTTGGGGCGGTCCTTGGAATTGCTGATAATAATTTAATTCAATTATTAAAGATCAGACCCATTTACAAAAACGTTTCATGGTTATTGAACCTATACAATTACAAGAAAATTTTTCATGAAATATTAATCATAGTGAAATTTTCAGATTTGACAGAAGTATACATTGAATGTAATTTGTAGATATGCACCGAATAGTGGTTTCACGAATAACCAAATACTACTTGGTTTAACCTTTACCGAACCGAATATTCGGTTTAAATATTGATTTCAAATTTAAAAATAAATGTTTTGATTCAATTAAAGTTTGAAAATAAATATTGTTTTGATTTGAGGTTTAAAAATGAATGTTAATTTGAAGTTTAATTACTTTATTTTATCAGCTTTATTCAACACATTCTTCATAGGATTTCTTTGACTTATAATATAACATAAATCTTGCATAAGAAGTTTTGAATACAAATAGTGAAAAAGGTGGCGAACACCGAATACCAAACGAATAATCGGCGCATCAATATTAATTTGTTTTAACTAATAATAATTATCCATGATGTGAACAGTAATAATAGGCATATATAAAACAGAAGTACACACTCAACTGGCAATTTTTTATGACTTAAGTTAGGAGCCAAAAATATTTTCAATTAAAATTGGAGTATAGTTTCAAATTAAAGTATGTTTTTTAGATCAAATTGAGAAAATACTGCGAACATTTTATTGTTAAAAACTGTACAAAAACGTGTTATTTTAAATGATTTATGCCTGACGAAAAAAAAAAAAAAAGGTTACACAAAGATGTTTCTGACAATTTGTGACAATCCATGTTGATCGAGGAGTTTTCTTTGCATTAATCTGTCTTCCAAATTTGGAGACTGTATTTTCGTAACAAATGACAAATCTGCTTCTTTTTGCAATATTTTCAAATTCATTAGTTTGAGAGAAATTTTCTGAAGGCAATTTTAACAAATAAAATTTTTATTTTAGATTGTAGCTTGAAGGTAGTAATTACTGTTGAAGCTACGGTGTTAGCAAAACACGTCTAGAATAAAATTTGTTTAATTATTATAAAAGATAAGTATTATTAGTTTTCAAAAGTGTATTCATAATTTTACGTTCAGTAATTTCTGTGTACAAGACATATGCATTTACAAAAGATGTTCACAATAATAATAGTTCAAGCTTACTAATACTTAAATGCTAATTATATGACTATTATATTTAAGCCCACAATGCTGGGAATGTCTAGAATTGTTCTATAACAAAAAAAAAATTCTGAGGCTGAACAAAATAGATGATGGCAAGGTATATGTGGCAAATGGGGTGAACACTCTGAAATAAATCGTAATACCCCATATATTAAACCATGCTTTTTTTACACAAAATTATTTTGAAAAAAATAAATAACTTCAAGCAAAAAATTACATTTGAAAACATGATGTTGATCAATTTTTGATAAAAAAAAGTTGTACTGTGTACGAAACAAGTCTCTGGTGAAGTTACTAGTGTGAAAATTGTCTTATATCATCATGGATCGATCCTAAATAATCATCAGATATATCTTACCATTGGAGGTCTTGGTGGTCCCTGTGGGCCAGGTGGAGGTCCAATAGGTCTCATTCCCATATTAGGCCCAGGTCCATTAGGCCTTGGTCCGTTCCACTGGGGATGATTTCCCTGGAACCTCGGTGGCTGCTGATTCATGTTTGGTGGTCCATTAAAACCTGGAGGTCCTTGCATTCGTGGTCCACCTTGCATACCTGGAGGCATAGGTCGCATAGACGCATTCATAGGCATCCTACCACCGTAATTTTGCATTGGACCTGAATGAACATTACTATTAGGATGGCTAGGATGAGGGGGACGAGAATTGGAATTATTAGTAGGATTAGGTCGAGTTTTAGACTGACTTTCAAAGTTACTCAGGGCTTGTTTGGTGGGAGGGGTGACAACAGGATTTTGTCCATTTATTTCTTTCTTCGGTAGGAGTTCCAGGCATAGTCTCATGCTTGCTTCAGAGCCTAATGATACAACACAAAATCCTTTTGATTGACCATTTGCTCTGTGTTCAAAAAATTTAACCTCGTGGAAGTCCTTTACTCCAATGTCCTGTACAGCATTTGCTATATCTTGGTCAGTGGTCCACTAAAAAAAATCAATTCTGAAAATCTGAGAAAATAAAACAGCTCAAGATAAAGTTTCCAACGTGGAAAGAAATGTCAAATTTAAATAATATCAGCTGAATATCAGCATTTTTGTCATTCAGTATCTGTTTCTATCAGCTGATTATCTACATGATGACAAACTGAAAATTAATTCAACCTCCATTTTTTTTAACAGAAAATATTAATATTCACCAATGGCAGTTCAAGAGTCGAAAACCAAAAAATTGATTTTTTTCAAGGGCTCAACTATCACATGCTCAGGACTTTAAGAAAGCATGTCTCCATATACTTTTGTTAGAGTCATCCGAGCCTATTGGCAGTTTATTCATATTTACTAATTTTCATTCTGTTAACCCTGTTAATTTAGTTTAGCTTCGAACTACAATATCACTATATCGTATAGCTTAGCTGATAAAATTACTGATGCACCTTGCAGTTGTGAATCAAGAAGGAAAAGAATTTTGATGGCAGTTAACAAGCATATCTGTTCGAAAACATGGATTGTGATGAATGAGAAAAGTGCAAACACTTGTGACTCACTTTCAAATTCCGAGGTTATTTTTGAAGATCAGTTTCACGTGACTCATATAAGCTAAGATAGAAAGGTTTTGGCTTTTTACTTCTCCATCTTTATACAAAAAGTGAGGCAAACTTCCAAAGGAAGAAAGAAAGTAATCAATTTCAAAATAAAACTCTTTATGAAAATCTGTAGATCATACATAGAACTTGATTTCAGATACAAACTGGAAGAAAAAGCCCTCTCAAAATAACTACTTTTGTATACATTGAATTACACAAAAGAAAGTATCCTTTCGAAACAAATACTTCCATATGAACATTGAATGATAAAAAACACTTGTTACTATTCAGTTTTTTCTTCAAACATTCGTTATGGAATATAGTACAAGATATAGTATANAACTCAATATCGTATACTAGCGACCCGCCCTGGCTCCGCACGGGTGCAATGATGATACTAAATATACATACACCCGCGTGCGATCGCTGCTAATCGTAAAGTGCTATAGGGCAAAGTGCGGCCTTCAACGCGCTATATATAGGCATGCGCCGCCGGCCCCCCGGCCGCAGCAACCGCTATATCCTTGTATATTAAATAAGTACTATCTTCGAAAATATTCATTTAAATCACATGCTGTAAATGGCTTTATTGATCTATATAAAATGCACAATGTATTTAATATATTTAATTGGATAAGGATTAATGCTGTATTGCTTAAAATCGCTTCTTAAAAAAGTAAAGGATAAAACATGGTTATTGAGGGTTACCCTTAAGAGATTGACATATACCATCGAGGGCTTTTTTGTAAACCTTTTCAAGGTGTACAATATTGCAGTATATTATTTTGATCTATCTCGTAGGGTTCAGCCAGCGTTTGCAATGTAACCGTGACATCACATTAGAAACCTCTAAAATGAATATTGTTTCTCTACTACATTATGCATGTTATATACATATTAACCTTCTTCTCAAATCACTTTATTAAAAAAACCAGCATCAAAATTCGTTGCATAGTTTTAAAGATCTAAGCATACATACGGACAGACAGCGGG
>WOGL01000540.1:0-14274 GCA_015342145.1 Leptinotarsa rubiginosa | reverse complement strand
GTAATCAATTTTCTTTAGAAGATTCCCTAATTTTTTTTTGTATCGAGATGGAGTAATAGAAAGCCAAAAACTTTCTTTCCCAAAAATTAATCACTCCTAAAAATATAACCCTCTCAATTACTTATTTACATTGAAAATTTTTCATAAATTACTGCTCAAAATGTTCATATAATAATTATTTTTCTCATATAGTCAGTGAACAATTCATATAATTAGGTTATATTATTAAATATATTTGATGAATATTTGTATAATGCTACCATAGAATATAATTCATTTGCAGAAACCAAAGAATTACTATTTTACTTCTAATTGGAACAAATATAATATATTTCATGAAAAACTGTTTTATTTCAAGCGAAAAACAGAGATTGTTACAATAGAATTAAAGAGAATAATAGGGAAAACTGGGGATATCTGAACCATAAGAAAACTTCGACCTGAAACACATTCCTCAATTCAAGTAAAGTTTGAAATAGTATATTATAAGATATCCATTTGTTCACATCAGTAACCAAGTAATTACTTTGTCAACCTGAAACTGTGTTAAACAACCCCTGGACCAAAAAAAAATCAAAAGAATTGAATGGTTCTAGAACAAATGCACTCTTCAATGTATCATGGCAAAACAAAACACTGTAAATTGAATTAATGTGCACCACCAGAACAATTAAGACCTATTGCAGACTAACTTTTTTATTTTGAAATTGGCATTATTAAATAGTCATTCAGATATCCATGACATGCCTCTGTTATTTGATATATCCTGATTTTCAAAGAGTATTGTACATAATTTGTTTATTGTCAAACCATGTTTTCTCTTGTTCCAATTTTTAGGTTCATCTTCATTTGCTGTTATTTGATTTTGATTCGTAACTGTTCCTGTATCGGATAACAAAGCCACAAAAAATAAATAAAAAATGGTCTTTGTTATTTCATACTACACAGGGTACAGCGCGATGACCGGTTGGCTGTATTTTGGGAAATAATAGGATTTATATCCTGAAAATTGGCAAACATTGGTTGTTTGATATGCTTTATAGAATGAAAATTTCTGTTATACCAAGTTGCTACCAACTTCTTCAATTCAAATGTAACAACCTGTATACTTTCACATTTTTGAATATCTGGCATAATTCCTATGTGAGTTTATGTAATTCACCATTCACCCTATGTCAAAAATGAACCATTCTCCAGACATTCGTCTGGAACGAAATTATCTACAATCTTAGAGTTATATGTACTTAAATAAATCAGCCATGACTCATGTGCTTCTCCGCTGTCGCTTAATTTTTCGACAATCTCCATTAAGATCGGTTTAGGTTTCTCATTAATTCTATTAACGTCATCATGTAAATCTTCTAAAAGATAACGAAGAAACTCCCATGAATCGAGGGGCAAAACTCTGAATCTGACTTTTTAAGGAGACTGTGTTTACTACTCTATCAGATGAATCTTCTGACCACAATTCCTTCATAACTTCTGCGAAAGCTCTGATTAAAGCACCCTCCATTCTAGAAATACTAGTATTGATATTTTTCATGTACTCATCCTTTTTCAAATATTCCAGTAACCATCTCTTATTTGATAAACATTGGATCACACTGTTCATGAAACAGGTGTTGCCAATATTTTTCAACCCATTAAGCCCAACGGTTTTGACTGAAGAATGTATCACTGATCTAATTGTGTTGGAGCTATTAATGATACGTTCGCCACTGCTGTTTTCTTCCGATGGGGATTCTCCCCATCATTGGACCAACGGAATGAGGAATTTGAAGTTAAATTGCTTGATATTGAATTAGATACATTTATGGTACACTTTTCGAGTTTCGAGAGAATAATTCCAGAACTTGTTCATTTTTCTCTGCATCTTCTGAGAAAATCGGGAAATGGTCAATCTGCTTACTCCATTTTGCATTGTTCATAGGAAATTTTGATTTGATTTGTGGGTTCAGGAATATTTCATCTAACTTTTGAGTATACGGAAGAGTACCCAATATTGATGTGGCATTACCCCTTTGAATGGTGATACTGATTCTTTGAGCTAAAAATGAATAGGCTCGGTTGTCATCGGTAGGGTTCGTCATTCTTCTACCTCTTTCTTTCAACAATTCAGAAGCATAAGATTTAAAAACACTAAAGGTTTCAATTGCAACAGGAAAGAAACAGTAGGAACTCGGCAAAGTGGAGTATTTCCGAAGTTTTGATTTTTCTGCAATCATAGCAGCTGCAGCATTGGAATTAGAAGCAGCGGCAAGGTGTGAAGCTGCAACTGTGTCTACGCAGGTGAAGTCCCAAACCAGAGGTTTCCCAAATTTCCAAGGAATTAGACTCATCCCTTAGACTCGTCCTTCTGGACGCTTTCCAAGATCTCGACTAACGCCAAGGGGTTCAAGAACTGAAGGAACCTCTGCAGTGGCTAGAACTCTTTTCATAAGATCATTAATGAAATGATGTCTTGAGAATCTGCCAGAACTAAATTTACAACTTAGGCTATAGTAACCATTTTCTTCTATAGTGGATCCACATCTGCATTTATGACTAACACAAATTGAAGAACCTAACCGAAGACCTATCGAAATTATAAAAGAAGCATCATCTAAGAGAGTATCCAAAGAAGCCACGGGAAGAGCATTTAGCCAGGCACCAGATTATTTGGACATAACAGAATATCGGAACGTTCAGCTGACTCAAGAAGTTGATTATGAACCAAATTAACCATTGGATAATCCCAGGCTTTCTGACTCTTTTTATTTTCGGGAAGGGTATTTTTCGTTTGAGATAACCATTTAATTTTACCATCTAAGTAATACGCATCAGATATTTCAGACAAAGATTTGAAAAGAATGGAGTTGATCAAATGACGAGAACTGTTAGGAAAGAAAGGCTGGCAGTGAGAAGGACGCGGCTAATCTAATATCTAAACCACCAGAGTTAACTGGGAGAGTAACTTGACTCCAAGTGATATCTTCAAATTTATTATTGGCAATTTTTTGTAAAGATTGGCGTAAGGTGGAATCGAATTCCTGTAACTCCTTTCGACACATCCAAGTTGGACTGCATCTCAAGGTATACAATAATTTGGGGATTGCCAAACAGTATTTTAAGAGAAAATATGCTTCATGGGAAGACTATTCAGAAGAGATGACAATAGAATTAGAGACTCTGTTTTCTGTGTGAGGCAACGCGATAAAGACTCCACAGAGAGAGGAGCTCCCAATAACCACTAGCGTGCTTTGGGGAAAATATTAATTTGTGGAGAAATATTCGTGAATGGATTTGTAAGCATCTGTAAAGGAGCAAAAATTTCCCATTTTTCAAAATTTAATTCAAGTCCAATCTCATTAGAGAGATGAATTATTTTTTGAAATTCCATATTACCACCAACTAAACCATCGTCTAGGTACCAACAATTTTTTAAAGTGAGACCGAAAAGAGCAGAACCTAGAGGATCGCCTTGTTGAACACCTCTCTGAGATAAGATAGTATTATTTCAAAGTTCAAAAATGTTGAATTTCGATACCATTTGTTGACAAAAGGAAAAAGGCGAGGAATAATTTCGTGGGTTTTTCGTGAAATGTTCTTTCTATGAATCATGTTGAAGGCGTTTTTATAATCTAGTTTAACGAAAATTTGAGAAGATGGATTGGGATGCTTATTTAAGAAGAGATTGGCAGCATTTGCAACTGCTTCGCACCCCCCTGGAGTTCCAAATCCAAATTGAACAGGACGAAATAAATTTCCTAAAAAAACTGAAACATCAATACACGATAATTTCGCCACAAGGCGACGAAAAATGGTACCAATAGCAATGGGGCGAATGCCATTATCTTTTTCTTATTGCTATCAAAGAGGCACCATACAAAATAGGACAAATATCGGGATTCAGTCGAATGCTCAGCAAAAACTTACACAAGGAAGTCAAAGAAGACAGAAGCTTTTCACCTTTACAACCAGAACTTTTTTATGTCAAGTCTTGTAAACGGGAAGGTCTGAGGGAGTCTATTCCTCCTGCTGAACCTGTGCAAAATGATCTGATCGCTTTCAAGACTTGGAGTGAAGTACAGTTTGTGTCAGGTATTGGTTCTTGACAGACGTCAGCGGGATGTTTAGCTTGAAGTTCTGTTAAGGTAAGATTATCAAAACCTGCAAAACTGTTCGCTGAAGTCCAAATAAGGATTGCCGAAGTGAGATCGCCATCTGAAACTTTATTTAATATCGATTTTGAAAAATTTGTTTTCTTTTTAGATCGACTCTCGAATTTATGAATAAACCTTTCCAGACAGGTATTGGAAATGTTATTCTTGATGAGTGAAGTGAGAGACTTTTTACGATTTTCTTTGTGTGGTGGAAGACGAAAGCAAAACAAAGCAAATATTCGCAGTAATCTAACTAATTGCTCTGAATACATTCATCAATAGCTTTGCTCAAAGCTTCTGCGGCACATAATCTTGCTCCTTTGGAAATTCTCTTCAATATGTGAGAATGAAGTTTGTATAGAGAAAGTCTATCATTGATAGCTTTGGTAGAACTTGCACCAGATTTGGATTCAACATTTGGATTCAGTGCACAGGTTTGGATTGAAGGAGAAAACGTTGTCGACTCAGATTTATGAATTTTTGAAGAGTGGATTCTCAAACCTTTTGTAGTTTTGAATTTATTACAAGATTGACAAAATGTGTATTTTATACTTGCATCGTGTTCAGTTGTAGCTAGTTCCTCTGTGGAGGGTTCTTTCGTTTGATGTGATTTCTTGATCTGCACATCATGACTGCTAGATAAAAGATACTTTTCGTCTCTGAGATTTCTATTCTGGAAATTTCTCTCTACAGCAGGCCTTAGAGTTTCAGGTGTAGTAAGTACATTGCATTTTCATTGCTTCTCTGTCCTCTATCCAATGTTCAACACTTTTCTTCAACGGTTTTGACAGCATCAGTGAATCTCTCACGAAAGTTGTGTGCCGTTTGGTAGCAGGTATTAGAATTTCTCACTATCAATAGAAAAATGAAGAAACAAGGACTCAGGAATCGGAGCAAAATTGGTTTTTAACGGAGTACAAAGTGACAAGTCACTTTGACATTGACATAAATTCTGAATTGCCGGTCGTTTATGAAACATTTAGAATAAACATTTTTTAATCATTATTTATTCATCTGAAATCCTATCTCCAATAAAAACCATGACGACACGACAAATTGATAGCGATTCAAATCCAATGTGAATCGCTACTTTCACACAGGCACTGCTCTTGGAGCGCCTTAAGGATTTTCCTGTAGTGCTTGTGTTTTGTCCTTAAAAAAAACTTTCTGCAACTGTTGAAATGGAGTATTCGTAGCCCATAGCTTTATGGTGGACATGTGCATGTTTTATTTTTTCAAGAAAAACTTAAATATCTCGTGAAGGGTTGATCTTTGATATAGGAAATGTTTCAGGAAAATTTCAAAACTGTTAAAATACAGGTTTTTCTATAAAACTTTAGAATTTTATGGGGGTATCACTTGAGAGCCTAATACCTAGTTTTTTTGAGTAAACAAATGGATATCTCGAAAATAGTTTATTTTTGGTATAGAGTGTATCACATAAAATCACATTAGAATTATGCCAAATATTCAAAATTGTGATAATATACAGGATGTTACATCTGAATTTAGGAAGTTGATACCAGATTCCCATATAATCGGAAGTGTTGTAAAAGCGCCATTATTTTAAATTGATAAAGCATAATAAAAAACCTATATTCAGCAATTTCCATGATATGAATCTTATTATTTCTCAAAATCTAGCTAACCGAAGGTCATGGCGCTGTACCTTGTATAGGTACAATCTTCAATGAAAACACTAGAGAAGCCATGAAGAAAACAGTTTCAAGTTATTGTAATAAATAATAACAATATTTACTACACTCATTGAAAAGTAAGTATACAATTTCTTTTACAAAAAATAGTATATGTTACCAACGAAAATATCACATACTTAGAACTGATTTAGCTTAAGCACTGCTTGCTTAGTGCATAATGCAAGGAAGGGTTGCAAACTCAATTATTTGGAATCTTTGGACATTCATAAGCATAAACATTGCTGGTGCAACCTGTTAAATGATCAAATCGATCTAGTTTACTCATGGGTTTTCAAGTTAGCCATATCCACATTGTCACAGGTAAACAAAATTCAGGTACACAATTGATTTGAGTACCTCTGTTACTACCTACAGTGGTGTTATATAAGGGTTAATGTAATCAATCATTTTTAGTTTAATGTATAAGTTTGAAAATGTCCTTATAGGACGAAACTACAGTAACTTTAGTTATAAATAGAAGTGGTAAAAACATAGAACATTTCAATTCTCATTTTTTATGATCATAAATTTACCATGTATGTTTGTTATTACCCCAAGATTTCATAACTTAGGCCAAATTTTGAATCATATCTGGTTTTAGTAATCAAAGGGAAAATCAAGCATTTTTTTTTATTGCATAATTATATCAACAAACAGAGTAACTTAACTAGAAACCCTTGTGTTACACATTTCAACTAAGTTTGCGCATTAGTGGTTTGAGAATAACAGATGTCTATAAATTCCCTTTCCATTTGCTGTTAAAAATTGTACTTACTGATCTCATTGGTGAGTCACCATGCCATGTGGATGTGCAGTGTGGTGCATGAAACCAACGTTATGAGGCACAGGATGGACCTGATGTGGCATTCTATGATTCCACATCATACTATGTTGAAGATGAATGGGTTCCACCATATGGTTTTCATGGTGACCCAGTGGCACTCCTAAACCTCTGTGAGCTTGGTTAGGCAGAAACATTTGATTTTGTTGCAAATTCACATTATTTGGCTGAGCAGGTTGTTGAGGTAGCAAAGGAACCTGATGTAAAGGGGCCTGGGGCACAGGAACAGTTTTTGGTATACTTTGAGGAATATTGGGTTTGGTGGGAATAGAAGCTTTCACTTCATTTCGGTTCTTCACAGGTAAGATTTCCTTCTTGATAGAAGTTTTCTCTACAAGAACAGACTTGTTGCCATTTTTTTCTTTCTCATAACAAAATCCCATGTCAAACAATAGCCTCCTCAGGGTCATCAGAGAAAAGTTTGGCAACTTCTCATTCCCATTAACATTTTTCAATATCAAACTTAAGCTAGGTATGATATTTCTGTACTTTAAATCATAAATTATATTTCTTATTTCTTGTCTTACGTTATCATCATACTTAATAAACCTGCTATTTATATTGATGTTTTTACGTATTTTCGTTTTCGAAGGTTCTTTGAAACCCTCTACGCTTGCTTCTTCTTTGCGAAATTGAAAGACACTCTTTTCACTGCACCCAGTCGCTTTTGCAGTGCGCCTAACTATTTCAGTAACACATTTTTCGGGGTACGTGCTTTTGAAATATTTAAAAACATTCAGGATAATAGTTTTCTCTTTACAGGAATAAGACATTCCCTGCTTCATTTTCACAACCTCTTGGGCCATTGTTGTGATCATATAATTCCATTCAACATAGGAAAATTTCAAACTAATAGTAAAACCTTGTCATTGAAAACTATTTGAAATTATTCAAACAATAAATTTCCATTGCAAATTTTCCGCAAAATTTCGAACGACAAATTCCGAAACCTCACTTATTCTTCTTCTTAATATTTGATTAACAGAAGGAGAAGAGAAGGACTGGTGACGGTGTTAGATATGATTTTAATTTAAGAGCCACTGGTAGACAGCTGTATCAGCCTGTTAAGCATCATCAGTACCGTGGTCCCGTTTATGTCTCGCTTGCGTTTCCGCATTAAGTAATATTTTTATCAAGTACTCTTCTTAGTCATTCGCATTTTGTCTTCAATGATGCCCAACAGGCTGAAACAGCTGTCTACTGGTGGCTCTTGAATTGAAAGTCACAATACCTTTAAAGCGTGTCACTATCTGAGGAATAGGCAGATTGAGACCTCACTGTTGTCAAAAATGATCAAAGTCGAAGCCGAAACGTCGAACAACTGAAAACACCAGACGCGGTTCAACCCGTACAACATATTGCTGACCGCGGAAACACACATATTTAAGCTATATAGTTTTCGCTATATTATAGTGTTAGTCATTATATTGGCTCACTGAATGATACTTCTTCGGATTTGCTTACCAGTCGGTATTCATTTCTGAGATCTGATATTAAAACTTTTGTAAATGAATTGATGAAACAAAATATTGAAATACTAAATTCAACATTCATATCGCCAACTATTTAATCATCGACTACAACATAGTTTTCAGTTGGTTTATCGCCTATTTTTTCAGTATGTATGCAAATTTAATGAATACGACAGTTTACTGACTAATTGGACTCTTCAGTGATTTATATTACACAGAGTAACTTTCCGGAATGAACTGTTCAGTTGATTGAACTTTGTTTTTCTTTCAAATTGTGGAAGAATAATTATAAATAGAAAAATTTCATCAAATTTTCATCTTTTAATCAATAATAATACTAAAAACAATCCTTAGAAGTCATTATAGTAAAACCAATAATGATTGAGAGTAAAGCGCGTTGTCATATCTAAATTTTACGTTACCAGTTTATAGCAGATTCAAAATATAGTAAGCAGTAGAGTTGTAGGTTGTGGCAAATTATAGATAGTACACAATACTAGTACGATTAAAAGGTATTATTTATGACAAAAATCAGTAATGAGCTTGTAATGAGTAATACTTATACATTTCCTGATTACTGATCAGTTAAAATTCATTATTTTCTGTATAGTGTTAGATATTTATTACAACTAGTGGCAACGCTGTACGCAACGATATTTCTGTCTTTGTCACTTTACCGTAACTTCCATCTCATCGTTGCAGTCCTCACTAATGTACTTGCAGCCATGAGCGTATCATTGGTTTGTGAATTATACAGCGTGAATTGTACGTTTTACAGTTAAGTTAGTCAGCAATCGACGTGTTGTGATAACAATTGGTGAAAATAATAGTGCTAATAAGTGTTTAAGCGTTACATAATTATATTTCTACACCGTTCTCAAACTACTCAAAAAATGGGAGACATGGTCGGGCCTTCCACGTCGAAAAAGGTAAAACGGTCGGAGTCTCGGTCAGTAAGAGAAAAACAAATTGTACTGCGAGTATTTCACTGTCTTGAAAGAGATCATCAGCCACCAAAAGATGACTTTGTGCATATGTGCTGTAATTCTACGTGTGTACCTCCGAATAACCAACCGGGCATTTCTACATCATTAAGTTCCACAATTACAAAAGATAAATTAGTTGATATGTGCTCTGATTATACCGGTATACCAAAATCATCGATTTACAAAATACTAAGAGAAGCAGAAATTCATGGGGACGTACAAACGCCAAAAACTAGTAGCGGACAAAAAAAATCACAGTTGATGAAGAAGCCAAAACCAGTATACGCAAAACTATTCACAGCTTCTTTTTCAGAAATGAGCTGCCCACACTACAAAAGACTGAGGGGGCTAGCCTACTCGTTACCAAGTGATATCGTCGGACTCTTCAGAGCATGTTTCACGGGGAATTACTTCCAATGGAGGGGAAACTTCTGTAAGCAACTGGATAGCGTGGCCATGGGAAGTCCACTTAGCCCAGTGATAGTAAAAGCAAGTAACACCTATGAATCAAAATCGACTTTGTGGCTACGTTACGTAGATGACACCCAAGCATCATGTTCACCATGGAGACTGAACAGGAGTAGCGGATAGCATTCTTAGATGTACTAATGGAATGATGTGGTGCTAGACTTACGGATAGGTACCTGCAAGCATTATGAAACCACCATCCTAGTCAAGAGAGAGATGTCAGCTCCACGTTAATGGAACGAATATGTGGACCGGATCATCTAGAGGGCTCTATCGATAGAATTTTGGCGTTGCTCCAATTAATCATATGTGCATCATCTCTTGTCAGAATTTGCCTTGCCAATTTGGACTTTTTATATCTCGTTAGGTTTTATATTATACTAGTATTCAGATTTCTTCATTCTCAAAGGTTTTAGGGTCTCACCAGTATTTGTCTGGCCGCAAATACAGAAAACTTTGTAAAATTTTGTTTTACTTTCAACTTTCAGTTGAGGTAATGGAACCCAACCCTTAGATACTTTTGAGATTGAAAAATCGTACGAACGTTAAATTTTGAATTGATCATGATCATCTTTTCAGTAAGAAAAAAATGGCTGTTATCGTGTGTATTGTGAACATTTTTGTAGTTGTTGATATACAGGGTGTTTCAAATTCGATCCTCACCATTGGAATCTCGGAAACTATGAAAGATACGAAGATGGTTAAATTGGGGCAAAGTTCGCATTTACACGACTAACAATAAGCCGTTGAGGTAGTTCTGAAATTCCGAGTATATCCGGTGATATCCGGAAAAACAGAAATTTCAGAAAATGGTTTTGATTTTTTCTGGATTTATTTTTCGAAGGATTTGAAAATAAATTTCACTTCCACATTGCCCCTTTTTCCCTGCTACATAATGGTGTTATCAGATTTGCTAACTGACGTTTCGTCTTCCGGCCATCATAATCAACTTCATTTTTACTTATGGGCGCTACATTGGATTCTTTCTGTTCTCAGTAGAACCAGATTTTACCTTTTCAATGATGTTTCAAAAGTTATCATTCTTTTTCGAAAAATTGGAGATATTGAAAAAAATTAATCCTTATCATAATAGTCTCTGACTTTGATGTTTCTAAATTTGACTTTCAATTTGTTACACTCAATGACATTTTGTTAGTATACAAGTCATTGAATTTTTGGTAAAAAATGGCTTTCACAAATGAAGAAAAAAGAGATATGATACAAATTTATTACAAATACGACGATCGGTTGAGCGATGTAGAAGTTTATCACTTACCAACCAACCAACAAACATCCATTTTTATATATTAGATTAGATATAGGCAGAATTCATGATGACAATTGATACTGGCTAGTTGGATAAATCTCTAACTGAATTTTTATCCAAACGCAGTAATGTCTGTGGGCAAATTCAGTAACTATCCCTCTGTATTTGAATAATTCAAAAAAATTGTTTTTGATTCCAAGGAAGTGATATGTTGTAGGAATAAGTATGTACCTACCTCTCCAGATAACATGTAAATGATAATAACTGATAATTTCCTATCGATAAACAGAGGTTTTTCACAAGTGACAAAGCAATAGTAATTTTCCACCTTCTCGTTAGAGCTTAAAAGGTTTGTATAAAGCAATCGAGCGAGGTCTGAAAAATTCAACTTGTCGGAGAGAGCTATAAAAATCCCCAATAAATTACAGTGCTCAGACTCGAATATTGGATGAGAAAGCGTCCGCTGCTTCTATAAGCCTGGAAAATTTGATTTGAATCTCGTGTATATCGTATCTTGGTGGAAACAGCGTGAGATTTGTGAAACATGAGTAGATTCGGAAACTTCTTCTCTACAAACAAATTCCATTTATTAGAATAATATACGATAAATTCCATATTTCTCGACAAACTGATATCAAAGAACATCTCTTGTTCTACTTCAAATGTTTCAAAAGTCGATCACCAACAACATAATTAATTCTTCGAGTATTCTCAGGCAACTGTTGGAGATATTTGAAAGTAAAACAACTTCTGAGATGAGAATAGCCAAATATAGCTAGTTATTTTCCAACGTTCATTACTCATTGTTTAAAGAAAAATCTGAAATGGAAGGAAAATTTTAGAAAATACTAAAAATCACCAGACACAAATGGAAATGAAGTTATGAAGATACGAAAACATCGAAAATTCGTAAATAAGAATTTTCCGAGCCAAATCACTTCACGAAGTTGCGAATGTATCCACAATTGTCTTCGAGTGATAACAAGCCCTTCCTGATATTCGAGACTATTTAAGGATTCATTGGGCACTTTTACTTCCTCTCACTCTTCCTTATCTTCTCTTAGTTTCAGTTTGAAGTGCGTCCATATCTCCACACAAACCTAATTGAATGTATCATTATTCAACTCATACTCAGCTTCTTCAAACTTTATTTCAAATCAGTGCTCTTCTCTGTTGATGAATTCAATTTCGGATCTGATGTTATGTCGATGACTCCAAACATACTTTGCTATGCGTAATTTGCCGGTTCCTCCTCTCTGGTTATTTTTTGTGTTGAACAAGGCAGACTTTCAACGACCTCTTGGTTTCACGATATTTGGTTTACCAAGTTGCAGTTATGCAATCTTGGAGTCGCCTTCTGTGCAATTTTGGAGTCGCTGTCTGCGTTCGATGACTTGGTTTGTGTGAGATTACTATGGATGCCGTTTCTGGATTTTAGGCAGGTTCAATCAATCAATCAATTAATCAATATATGCTTTATTGTCGGAAGATTGTGATCTTATTGACATGTCATAAAATATAAAAATACAGAATACAATACATGTCATGAAATATAAAGAATACAAACATCACAAATAAAGCATTAAGAAGGCAGATGAGTTCAGGTGAACATTGAAGAATCAAGTAGAATTTACAGGTTATTACTGTAGAATTCATGGATCGAAAAATAAGCTAGTTTGATTGAAAGATATTTAACTGTACTTCGGAACTTTTTGATATCTGTGCTATTTTTCAGAAAGTAGGTAGGTAGGAAAGTGATTATATACTTTAATACTTTCATAAATCAGAGAATGCTGAGTCAAGGCGATTTTTGGAATAGGTAAGTGAAGCATATGGTGAGTGTACATGCTAGTTTGATTTTTATGAAATAAGCATACTGTTTCCATTATGTATAAATAGGTGACAGTTAATATTTTGTGGCTGATGAATAAAGGCTTGCAGTGATCTCTTGGCATGGACTTTGTAAGGTATCTCAAAGACCTCTTCTAAAGCACAAATATTGTATTCTGTAACTGTAAATTACAATGTCCCCAGAAAGCTATTCCATAGCGAATATGGGATTCGATCAATGCAAAGTAAGCCATTCTAGCTGTAATGTACCCTAGTTCATTTGATATCACTAAATACTTTTTACTGAAATGGGATACATGTTCTTCAAAATTTAATTTTTTGTCTATGTGAATGCCTAGGAGCTTAGTGTAATGTTTTCTTCCTATATAGTGGTTATCCAAATCTTACTCGTCTAGTATACATTTGAAAGT
Source organism: Leptinotarsa rubiginosa (assembly GCA_015342145.1). Classification (NCBI taxonomy): domain Eukaryota; kingdom Metazoa; phylum Arthropoda; class Insecta; order Coleoptera; family Chrysomelidae; genus Leptinotarsa; species Leptinotarsa rubiginosa. Next base: position 1,140 of record WOGL01000540.1, on the reverse strand, counting down.
AGCTAATGAAGTATTTTGAAGCACTTTTCGTCCTCTCTGACGTGAGGAAGAAATAGTACTGGTTATGGCGGCTTCACACCTAGCTGGAGTCTGATCCACCAGCTTCCTGAAGTAATCATTCTCTTGTCAAAGTTTTCCTTCAATACTGAACCTGAGCATACGATCATTTAGGGTCTTGAGAATTCCACTTTTAGTTGATTGATGGTGGTTGGATTCGTGATTCAGTATGTGTTGGTTTTCGGTACACATATGCTTCCCTATTGTTCTCGATCCTTTTTAATGATACGTCTGAGAACGGCAAGTCATTGTAGACATCTTTCTCCATTGTAGATGTTATGAAAGCTCTTATGTTATTGAGGTGATGCAAAAAAACTGGTGAAACAAACTTGGGTTGAAAGTTGAAAGTATGAGCATAGGCAAAATATCCAGAAAGGAGAAACCAGAAAATTGAGAATTGTTGAGCATGTTTGGATTTACCAACATTGCGTTTGATGGTTTGAAGCTGAAATCACTAATTCAAGAGGGAATTGAAAGAAGCTGTGTACATGTTGGATAACTGGCACTCAATCAAGTGGTTGTGAAGACCCGCAGCATATAGAAACCACTGATCAAGCGAATAAGCGGTCTGCGAGAGTAGAAATGAGAGAGAGGGGAATAGTGGAGTCGCCCATGAAACTTATAAATATTATCGAACATCACAAATTGACTACTTATCACTCGAAAATATATTGAATTCTCAAAGTATCTCATGGAGTGACATAGAAGTTTGTCTAATTTCAAATAGGAATATTTTTGAGAGAGAACAACTTTTGGGAAAAAGCCTCAAGGCTTCCTGCTTCTCCATCATCATACAAAAATAAGTTTTCTGATTTTCAGAGGGACCTTAAACATGTTCAAACCATCTCATCACAGAAACTTCTCCTTCTTGTATCCAAAAAATGTTTTTTTTTCGGAAGATAGAGTAATGCATTCTGCGTGTCATTATTCCATTTTCATTTTCAAAAAAATTATGTGAGTTTGAGTTAGATACTACTCATGTAGTTGAACCTTTCTGTTTTATCTTCCGTACAAGTATATATATAAGGGTGTAACTGAATGAGTGGAAACATTTAAGGAGGCAATTCCTCATCGAAAAAAAGA
>WOGL01000539.1:0-14275 GCA_015342145.1 Leptinotarsa rubiginosa | reverse complement strand
ACTGCAAATATGTGGTCGGACTAAAATATAATAGGTACCATATCTCAAGGCAGTCTCAGTCAACGGATGATAGACAATGTTTTCTGTGGTTGAATTCAGCACATTTGAGATAATTCCGAGTGTATAACAACCCTGACGCCAATTTTTTTGAAAAATTCAAATATTTTAAATGTTTAAATGAAAAATTACAATAATCACATCGTTTGATTGCGTTCTCCAAGTCCTTGTCAATATTTTTTGCATTTTGCAAAAGATGGTTTCCTTCGCTGAAATAGTGAAACTTCCTTGATTCAGAATAACCGCGAGATCTTTATATATTGATCAAGATACACCCAAGAATATGTCTCCACTCTGTAAAAGATTTTCCTCTTCTAGTTCAACAAACTGTTTTCTGTAACTAGTTTGGTCAATTGGGATCGATGATTACCTTTTAAATGAATGATGCCATTAATTACTACTGGGTTCGATAGAGGTGGCTAGACACACAACTCACTTTCGCTGAACATATAAGTCAAATCGTAATCAAAGCCGATAGAACCGTGGCTGCACTAACAAAGCTGATGCCGAATATAGGTAGCCCCAGGGCATCGAAACGATTAGTCACATCCAGCGTTGTGCACTCCCAGATGCCGTACGGTTCACCTTGCTGGTACACATCCCTCACTTACAAAAATCTTCTTCTAAAACTCACCCAAATACAGAGAAAACTGGCGATAAGGATATGCAGCGCATACCTTACAATATCCGCAGAGGCGGCCGACGTCATACCTGGAATTCCTACAATCTACAGCTAGCGAGAGGAAAGATCGATATTCAGGTTTACCGAGATCGAATGCAAGAGATAACCTAATGCACAGCTGGCAACAGATTACAGGTCTGAAACAAAAGACCTTCTGGTGAAGTGGAATATTTCCTTTCCCAGGCACTCTCGGGGAAGTGGTCGCAGGAGAGCTGAATAGAGCTGAATCCCCAAATGCCCGTATTGTCAAGCAGAAAACGAAGTAGAACGTATACTCTTTACTTGTATAAGATGGCAAGAAGCAAGGTCTGTAATTTTACGCAAAACGGAAAGAATATTCTGTGCAAAGAACATGATGCAAAGTCTTCAGGGTGAGACAAACCGTGGAATTGTGTCTATAACCAAAGAATTGGAGGGAGAGGTGATTAAAATTATAAAATATGTCAAGAGAAGACACATATATAAAGCATCAATAGTGAGACAGCATCCCAAGTACCGAAGTAATGTGAAAGCGGTTCCAGTACTTGAAGCTCAGAGAGAAAAAGTTTCAGATGGTAAAAATCCACCACTACGAAGTTTCCGTAGTCTTTCTGAAGATTTTCTCTCCTCTGACAACAAAAAATAGATTAAGCTCACCACAGATTTCAAGACCTAATATTGCTTGAGTATTTGAATTTAATATGTGTAAATTATTGTCATTAAGCCGTTCATTTTTATAGCTTGAACTTAACCAATAACCTATTGAAAACACTTTCCAAACACCAGAACAAAATTTACGATCTCTCGAGCCGTGTTTCGCTAACCAAGTTAGCGTCCTCAGGAGAGCATTATGACTATCATAAGGATTTCCCGAAGACTCTAACTTGGTTAGCGAAACGCGCATCGATGGACCGTTGGTGTTAGAAATGTGTTTTCAATAGATTCATTTTACGCCAGAGGTTCCAGTACGAATTATCAAATTTACCAATAACGTTCAGTTTACTACCCGTATAAGACTGTAACTTTGCATCGGTTTCATCTATTGAGGTTAAGTCAAAACCAAGCTCTCTGAATTTCTTTAAAGGTACCTAATATAGTTGCCATAGCCCCGGTGTCAATTTTAAAATACACTTACCTTCCGTTTATTTGTATTTGAGTAACCGATTCCTTAACTGTCCAGTTCATTCACCTGCTGATATTGCCTATGAAAAAAATGTTATCATCTAAGGTAAGAGTCCGTAAATCCGACATTGTCCACAATTTCGACAGATTTTCATATCAAGCATTGAAATAGAAATACCGATCACAATATTAACGTTCGTAACATCCAGCGACATCTTTGAAGATTACTTGGCAACATTCAAATTCGTTTCCTGATATACCGACTACTCCCTTTGAATGACGCCGTGATAAACATTCGATGTTGCTTGAAATTCAGTGAATGGTTCCATCTCGCGCAATTGGTTCTAAGGTAAGAGCAGATTGTCCATTTTTGAAACAATCATATAATTGATTCTTATCATCACAGCTGCTTCACTTCACGCACAATTCGTTTTGAACATACCATATTTACATGGGATAGTATATTTTCATTGAAAATGAACTTACGTTAATAAATAATACTAGTGTCGGAATTATGTTCAAAGAAACATACAATAACTCAAATCAGTCACTTGGTGTCGGAATTATGTACCAAATCAAGTTTACTATAAATATTGTTTTCTCTCTTTTTAATGTAAGAGAAACGTGGAAGCTTGAACTGATGTTCCTTCTAGTAGGTATATTTGAAACAACGTATCATTAATCCGACAGGGGTGTTGAAATCATGTACCACGGGTGTCTGTTTCACCATCGATTTACTTGTTTTTTATTTTACACAATAGCCGTGATTTGCTGCATTATGGAAATTCAAAATGAGGTATATTCATTTGTTTCAGGATGTCTGCAAAGAAACATTGCAAATATTCTCAAGATAATTTATTGAGTGCTCTAGAGGCCATCAAACATGGCATGCCACGTGCAACTGCAGCAAAAAAATTCAACGTGCCAAGAACTACACTAATTGGAAAATTGATGACAGATACCCTGAAATATGTCAAAGTGGGGCATCAACTGTATTGACCTCTGAGGAGGAAAATATTTTGGTACAATGGATCCTCAATATGGCAAGAATGGGATTCCCCGTCACAAAGTTGCAGTTGATAGATAGTGTATCACTTCTAGTTAAAAACTTGAGAAGACCAAATAAGTTCAATAATGGGCACCCTGGGCGCCATTGGTATGAGGGATTTCTTCAAAGGCATCCTGAAATTTCGCAGAGAATGGCCCAAAATCTAACTGCTTCTCGAGCAGCAGCAACCAAAATCAACATTCAAAACTGGTTTGGAGAAATTAGCGATTACTTCACTTCATCAAATATCGATATCCGTGACCCAGAGAGAATATTCAATTCTGACGAGTCTGCATTTTTTTTATCGCCAAAAGGAAATTCTGTCCTAGCAAAGAAGGGAAGTAAAACCGTATATGACCGATCGGGAAATGACAAAGAATGCCTTACTGTACTAATAACAGGTAATGCAGCAGGCCAGTTGGCACCTCCCATGGTAATGTATCCCTATGAAAGGATACCGAAGCACATCGCAATGCAAATTCCTTCTGGTTGGGGAGTAGGTAAATCAGAAACGGGTTGGATGCCATCTGAGTCATTTTTTGAATATATAACAAATATATTTTTCCCATGGCTCGTATCGAAAAAGCTCGAATTTCCTATATTATTATATGTAGATGGCCATAAGTCCCACATAACATTTCCGTTGAGTGATTTTTGTAGAAAAAAAGGAATTATTTTAATCAGTTTGCTCCCAAATTCTACTCACATCTTACAGCCCTCAGATGTGGGCCTCTTTAAAGCTCTGAAAAATAGCTGGAAAAACAAGATAAGGAATTATCGAACTCAAAACAACTTCAAAACTTTAAACAGAGAATATTTTGCTCCCGTTCTCAAAACCGCTCGTGATGATATGAAAAATTTAAAAACAATATTCGAAAATGCCTTCAAAGTGTGTGGATTGCATCCATTTGATATTGAAAATGTTGATTTATCAAAGGTTTTGCAAAGCACGATAATCCCTGAAAACAAAACCAACCAGCCAACAGAGAATTCTGATATAGTGAAGAATTTGAGATTTTTAGAGCAACACATTGAAAAGAAAACAGTCCAAAAATTTTATCTTCTGAGAGGTGCTAATTGGAATGGAAATGTTGAAGACAAAACTTTGTATAGTGTTTGGAAGCAAATTTTCATAAAGTCTGGTTTGAGTTTTCCTATAGAAGAAGAATCGGGTGAAAATATAATAATTGAAGTAGAGGATGGTATAGATTTAGAAGAGGATTGGGACAACATGATATTTAATTTAACAGGAGATATAAGCATAACAATGACCGAAGATCATGAGACTAATAATGATATTCCAGACTTGCAAACAACTGATTACAATGATGATGATCAATTCGCTTGTGATGGAATCGAACATAACATTCAAGAGGCCTCAGAAAAAACAGAAAAAAGCAGAAACCCACAGAATCTTGGCAGCAAGGCCGAAATCCGTATCCTTCAGAACATTTCAATTGTAACCAGAAGGAAACGACATTGCAGATGAAATATTCAGCGGAGTGAATGATGATTCAGAAGGAATCAATAATTATATAGAAAAGAAGAAAAATGTTACCACAGATGGAGAAAAGGAGAAAACTATAGCTGAAATTAACATGCAGGAAGAACAGAACAATATCACAATGAAAAATGACATATTTAAAAACAAAGGAGACATTGCCGAAGATAAGGTGACCGAAGAGGCTATAGTTGAAAGCACACCAAAGGAAGAAATACTTGAAAACAACATTGAGGAGAAAACTGGGTCCTTAGTTACCACACAATTTCATACAGGGGATAGGATCATATTGAATGATATTCAGGTTACACCAGAAGATAAAAAAGGCAATCAAGCAACCTTACGAAAAACAAAAGAAACTGAACGCAAATCTCCAGAAAACGTTACAAATACTATTTTTCCAGAAACAATTATCTCTTCGCCATTCAAGAAAGCCTTATTCTGGCCAGAAGCAACGACATCTAAAAAGCCTGTGAAACACAAGAAAGAAAAAATACCTTCAGTAACAACTTCTGATGCATGGAAGGAATATTATTTGAAAAAAGAGGGCGAAAAGGAAAAGCAAATGGAAGAAAAATAGAAAACGAAAGAGAGAAGAGAAGAAGAACACCCCTAAACCGAAGAATACTAGACGTCAGTTGCATATTAAGAAGAATAATAATGAATCAAGTTGCATAGATAGACCAAATGAAAATGAAAAGGCTTCCGCTAGCGGAGATTGTGAAAAAAGTAACTTCAGTGTCGACGATTTCGTTATTGTTAACTATGAAGGTAAATATTATCCTGGAGTCATCAAAAATCTTGCAGACGGTAAAGCTTTCATCAGCACAATGACTACTAGCAGCCTGAGACAATGGAAGTGGCCAGAAGGAAAAGATGAGATTTGGTATGAATTCCATGAAATCATTGAGAAAATCAAGAAACCTATACAAGTAAACAAAAGAGGGTTCTTTGAAGTGGAAGAGGTTAACAAATATTCACAAGGAATTTTGGAATAACTTTTTTTCATAATCTGCTGTATGTAACTAATGCTCTGTGTTGAATTACTTTTTTCTTCTGATAAACGGATAAGTGTAATATTTCATTATTAACTCTCTGTCTGATTCATGCACCTCAACATGTCGAATTCGAAGGCACTGTCGAACTTGTGTACAGTTTAATATTTGGACAAAGACAGAATTTGCCTGTCGGAATTGCAGTCATATGTAGAACAATTTTAAAAATTGCATTCTATGTTTATTTTCTTCAATATTTGCATATTTCTGGTGGAATTTCATCAGGAAGGACACCTATTTCTTGATTGTGTGGACTGTCGAAGCAGCTATGCCTATATCTTGAAGTAAATGACTCGAATGTACTAGAATGTACTACTATCTTCCGTAAAGTGTCTGATTTATGGACATTTACTTTACAAGCAACTCATTTTAAAAAATTTGTTATAATTAAGAGATAATGAAAATCAACTCTGCATAAATATTCAAGAAAGAAAGCACCATTCACCAAAATTGTTCACTTGAACAATTTTGGAATTTTCAGGAAATCATTATTTTCTGAAAAATAATAAGAAACAGTAACAATAAAACAATATTCCTAGTAAAATAAAACAAATATTACTGTATCCTCGAATACAATTTCAAAAAATATTTATCTCCAATGTTGGACCTGTAATGAAAATCAAAACATTTCCCAGCTATATTACCTTCGTAAAAATGTGAACATGAAATATCAAAAATGATTTCTGACATCTGACTGACATCTAGTCCTGATTACATGAAAAATATTAGAGTAGATACTGAAGTAACTTGTACAATGTCGGAGAATTCAACTACATGTTACTCATTTTTGAAAATTTGCTATAATCAAGAGGTAATGAAAATCAGCTCTGCATAAACATTCAAGAAAGAAAGCACCATTGACCAAAATTGTTCAAGTATAAGGTTTTCCTGAAAGAGAATAAGAAACAACAATAAAACAATTTTCCTATGGTGAAACAAAAATTCCTGTATCCTCGAATTCACCTGTAGGAAAGTATTTTCCTGGATGGTAAAAATGAAAATCAAAACACTTCCCAGCTATCTTACCTTCGTGAGAATGTATGCGTTTACATTACATAATATCAACTAATAAAAGATTCAACCAACATTATTCCACTGTAAAAAAGTTTTTCATATCTTCAAACTTTTTCATAAGCATAACTTTCTCAACTATCAAAAGAGATGCGTCAGAATAGAGATTATTCACAGATTACTGAATATAATCCAAATTACCTGCAATGTGAGGATCAAGAGATAATGAAAATCAACTCTTCATAAACAGTCAAGAGAAAAATTGTGAAAAATATATGAACATAAAATATAAAAAATAATTTTATGAATGAAAACATTAAAAGCTAATCTTTTTATGGTTATGGTTTTTCTGTAAAATGGTTGGAAATGCATGTAAATTACATAATAACAAGTAATAGAAGATAATTCAACCAAAATTATTTGATTATGAAAAATATTAATATTTTTATCAAACTATTTCAGAAGCATACATTCCTCACCTATCAAAAGAAATGCTTTAGGGATGAATAAGAGATTACTGAATATAATCCAAATTGACTGCATTGTGAGGTTCAAGAGATGATGAAAATCAACTCTGCATAAACATTCAACCAAGAAATCCACTTCATTAAAAAAATTATGAAAGAATTTCATCCATTAGATTTTTTTCTATATTCGAACTATTTTGAATATCGCACCAAAGCGGAGCAATAATGAATCGACTTCAAAACTTTCAATACCTTGACAATTTCTACGACAGAGAGCAACATATTCGACGAGGTGACTAAACTTGAGATTGACATCCAGTCCTAACTACATAGTAAATTTTGAAGTAGATACTGAAGTAACGAATTGACATCCCAGTTCAACAAAAAATTGAAGCTCCGACTTCCATATATTGTCCTCCTTGGAGTACTTATTCATAGAAACACTTGTACAATGTTGGAGTATTCAACTACATGCAACTCATTTTCGAAAATTTGCTATAAGCAAGAGATAATGAGAATCAACTCTGAAAGCGAGACAAGTGATATATAACTGATTGCTTCCTCAACTATGCTTTATGAACATTCAAGAAAGAAAGCACCATTGACCAAAATTGTTTGAGTGTGAGGTTTTCATGAGAAAAAAAAAACAACAATAAAACAATATTCCTGTAACAATAAAACAAATATTTCTGTTTCCTCCCTGTAAGAAAGTATGTTTCTCCAATGCTAAGCTGGTAAAATAAAAATCAAAACACTTCCCAGCTATATTACCAATGTGAACATTGGTGCGATATACGACCACAACTGGTCGTATTTTTACGTGGTACTGACACCAAATTCAATATTACCGAAGAATTGTGTTCACGATTCCAATGCAAGGGACTACAATCGGCAAAGACCTGTCAAATGAGCTGAAGTCTGTGTTGGAAAATTTTTCAATTTGGTTAGAAAAGATTATTGGTATATCGACCAATGTCACGCAATATCAAGCATAGTGGTAGGAGTATCGAGTAGGCTATTTCAAGACATTAACAAGGTCACAGAAAGGGAAATATTCGTTAACCACTGCATAATTCACCAGGAAAATTTGTGTGTGAAAAGATTGAGTTTGCCAAATGTCATAGTACCAATAATTAAACTAATTAATTTTGAAAAGTCGCACCCGTTAGATCACCGTGAATTTAAAGAATTCCTAAAAGATTCAGAAACTGAATATGGCGGCGTGGTTTTTAATACCGAAGTACTTCGGCTTAGTAGAGGTGCAATGCTAAAAAGAGTATACAACTTAAAAAGCGAAGTACAATTGTTCTTAAATATGACTCAGCATCTCAATTATCTTACTGTGGAACTTCAAGGCAAAGGACAGTTTATTCACAATTTGTATTCAATGCAGTAAATACACGTAGCTTTTTCAATTCTGTTAAAAATTGAAATATTAGCTGACGCACTGCAGTTGAAGAGTTTATTATTTAGACAAATGATTGGTGGTGAATCAGTGGATCCTTTCATCACATTAATTTCGAAAATACCAACTCCGAATGTGCATTTTCAACCTATTTCACTGCAATTCGTTCAGTATGTTTTTGTCTGTGCACTGTGAGGACTCAGAGGATTTCCAACGCACTTGCATTATGAGTGAATCTATTACTGAGCAGAATGATGACAATTTAACTACATGCGCATCTGCTGAAAAAGATGCATAGCACAGTGGCCTTTCTGAAAGTAGTTTGCGAATAATATTGCTCTAGTATACTTAGCAAGTTCAATGTATAATGGCAACTCTGATTTTCTTTGTTTTAGCTGTTTCCATACGCAGTGACGACACCAGGAAATTTAATTGCACTTCCTTCGAGTGTGATAGCAGCGACGCCAATGGAGGTTGGTTCTGGATAATATTCATTTTTGATACTTAGTACAACTCAGTGTATTTCTGATAATTAAAATTAATTTTCTTTGTTGCAGCTATTCCAAAAAAGAATGACAGTGCTGAGACTTTCCAGTGCGCTCCCATCGTGACTGGTTGTGGTGATTCAAATGAAAACCTTGCTAGTAACTCCATTTCTTCAAACAATGATGAAAAAACCCGTTTATATGATTTTGATTCTGACGATACAGATGCTGACCCTAATTACGTTGACTTTTCTCGTGAATCATCAGAAAGCTCCACTTTTTTCTGATGAAGAGAGACAAAATATTTTTCTGAAATATTAGAAAATGGCAGACTTACAAAGGCAACACGATTTCATTGCTGTTAACATGACAACAGTCCAGCCAAGGTACCGATATCAGAAGGAAGATAGTCGCCGTCGTCTTAATACTGCTTATTGTTTTGACCATAAGTTGGTGAAAAGGCAAGAGTTTGCAAAGAGTTTTTTACTGCAACTTTAGGAATAAGTGGACGAATGGTTCGAACTGTTGAAGAAAAGAGAATTTCTGCTCAAGGAGTTGTTTCCATTGATTTTAGGGGAAAACATGGTAATCATGCAAAGGTATCAACAGCAATAAAAGAAAACATCAAAAAACATATAAGCTCCATCCCGAAGATTGAGAGTCATTATTGCCGGGCCCGAACCTATAAAATATACATCCAAGGAGACCTTTATAGAGATTATAAAAAGATGTGCGAAGAAAAAATTTTGGAGTATGGTAATTACACCTCATGTATTATACAATTTTTAACCAAGAATTTAATCTAGCATTTCTCACCCCAAAGAAGGATCATTGCGACCTTTGCACTAACTTTGAGAATGCACCTACTGAAGAAACAGAAACCCTTTCAGTACAATATGAAACCCTTTCAACAGAAAAGGACCTACCACGAATTGAAAAAGAAAATGATAAGAAGTCTGCTAAAATAGTAGCAGTGTATGACTTACAAGCGGTATTACCATGCCCTCACGGTGATAATAATAATAATAATATTAATATTAATATATTTCAGAGAATGTTCTACATTTCATAAAGAAAACATCAAACATAAAATGAAACAACGTCACACAATTTCTACATAATTTCTATCTAGATATTCCTGAAGTGAATAAGGTCTACACTTGATCAAAAGCTCTTTGACGCCGGTTTTGAATTTTTTCAGGCTCTCTAACATTTTAAGTCTCTGTGGTAATTTATTGAAAAACCTTATAGACGCATAGAATGGATGCCTCTCCGACACTGTCAAGTTTACCTGCGCACGATTTTTTGCTGATCTGGAAGAGGTGCTATCAGCACTAGTTCCCACCCATGAATACATTCTGTTCGGGGGAGACCTCAACATTGATCTTCTGAATCCATCATCTCAGGTATGTAAGAACCTGAATGGGATTTTAGAATCCTATGGATTGTCTCATGTTGTTGATGAACCTACTCGTTACAGTGCAACACGAAGTTCTTTGATTGATCTTATAATGTGTTCCGAAGTTTTAGATATCACCGACCGTACTGTAGTTGATTGTTCCACTTTTTCCGATCACAATCTAGTAGCATGCAAAATTGGTACTGGACAGTCCAAAATTCTTGCCTCCATGCATACATACAGGGATTTCAAAAACTTCGATAATGATGCTTTTTTGGTAGATCTTACGAATGCCAATTTAGACTCAATTTATCAAATGAGAAATATAGATGAAAAAACTTCTACACTCAATTCGATTATCCTAAAAACTTTCGATTCCCATGCTCCTCTTAGAACTGTTCGAATTTCGAAAGAAAGGGCTCCATGGTTGACAGCAAACTTGAAGTTCATGATGAAACTGCGTGATAGAGCTTTTACCAGATTCAAAAGAAGCAAGCTTCCCTCCCACTGGGATTATTACAAGCAAATGAGAAACCTCACAAACCGCACAATCAAGTTGGAAAAGAAGGCCTACCTGGAGTCCCATCTCAAAGGTAATAGAAATAAATTTTGGAAGGATTTAGCTTCCTTGGGCATACATAAAAAATCCAATAGAACCATCCCTGAAGAGCTCACCAACGTCAATGATCTCAATACCTCCTTTTGTAATAGCTCTTCACGTATCTCGAATCCAGGTAATGATATCTTATCATTTCTTTCTAACAACTATTCCTTTGATGATCACAGTTTTGCTTTCCATGATATAACGGAGAATGAGGTGTACAAAACACTTCTCTTAATAAAATCCAATGCAGTTGGTGCTGATAATATCAGCATCAAAATGTTATTGCTTTGTTGCCCTTTTATCATTCCACATGTCACACATATATTCAATATATGCATCCAACAATCAGTATATCCCTCATTATGGAAAAAATCTCAAATTATCCCGTTACCAAAAACCGCAAATCCCCAGAGTATCAATGACCTTCGCCCAATTAGCATCCTCTGTGCAATCTCAAAAACGCTGGAAAAAATCATGAACTTTCAAATGCGCGATTATCTTGATACATTTAATATACTGCCTCCTACTCAGTCAGGTTTTCGAGCTGAACATAGCTGTACAACTGCACTGTTGAAAGTTATGGACGATATTCATGCTTCGGTTGATAGTAATAATCTGTGTTTACTTGTTTTGTTAGACTATTCAAAAGCTTTCGACACGATTAGCCATCAGCTTTTATTAGTTTTGTTAAAATATCTCAGATTTTCACCCAACTCAGTTGAACTCATGAAAAACTATCTTAGTGATCGTTCTCAGTGTGTTATATTAAACAAAATCAAATCAGATTTTCTTGCTACTCGGAATGGTGTTCCGCAGGGGTCCATCCTAGGGCCACTTTTGTTTGTAATATATACCTCCCAATTCCCTCATTGCCTTCGTTACACAAACATACATAGTTACGCTGATGATACGCAGATATACATGCATTTCGAGGAATCTTCTGTAGATGATAGTTGCCGAAAAATTAATATAGATTTGAAAAGTCTGACTGAACTTTCGGAAAAATACTGTCTTTCTGTGAATGTCAACAAATCGTTTGTCATGCTTTTCGGGAGATCAGCAACTAGAAAAAAGTGCTTGAATAATATAAGCATCACTGTCGATAACGTGTCGTTACCAATAAAAGGCGAAGATGACAATATAAAAAACCTTGGTTTGCTGATAAATCCGTCGCTTAGATTTTCATCGCATGTTTCACTGATTTTGAAAAGAGGGTATTGTAACCTCAAAACAATCTATCGTAACCGTGAAATACTGAATCGCCAATCTAAACAAATTCTTTGCGATGCACTTGTTTTATCCCATGCGAACTATGCTGATGTGGTGTATGGTCCTTATCTGTTACAAACCGACAAGAGAAGACTGCAAGTATTACAGAATTCATGCGTCAGGTTGATCACTGGTTCGCGAAGACGGGATCATGTGACACATCACTTACCAAAACTGGGTTGGTTGAATATGGAAAATCGGCGTATCTTACATGCATGTACATTATTTCACAAAATAATAAATCACATGAAGCCTGCTTATCTTTACAACAAACTCAGGTTTCGAACCGACGTTCATAATCTTAATTTGAGATTCAAGAACTTGCTCACGCCCCCTCACCACAAAACTTCCCATTATCGTGGATCGTTTTCTTATTACATAACCTGGCTCTTCAACAAATTACCTAACGAACTAAAGAATTCAAATTGTATTATATTCAAAAAGAAAATTAAACATCTTTTGCTTATGAATGAAATTCCTAGCATGCTGAATTTCAAGTGCTAGGATCTATTTTCTTTGTATTTTGTTTCCTAACAATAAAAGCAATTATTATTATTATTATTAAATTTGAACATTAAAAAAAATTTCAATGCTTTAATTGAATTTTTCACTTTTTAACGTCTTTGATTATTAATAACAAAGTGGAAAATCAATTTTTTTTTAATTTTTCCAACGGAAATCTTTCTTACAAGAAAAGCTCCAAGAAGTGAACAAAATTTGAGGCTTTTACTTAAAAAATTATCAGGGCTTTTATGTGAATTTAAAACTTGTAAAAGTTAGGTAATTAACTGAAGTATATCCGCACAAGTTTCGACTTCTGAGGGTTGTCATTCGTAGGGGTGCGACAGCTGGTTAACGGAAGAACAGATTTTGAACAGATTTTAAACAAATATCTAATAAAATAATTACGGGAATTTTTTTTTCATGGGTTTTTGTTTGTTCAGGTGTCTAGAAGGTATGTGAATTTATTTTTTCTTAAGAAGGATAATCAATGGGTTAAAATATTTTTTTTATTATATCATGAACATTGGTGATAGAATTCCGGAAGGTGTGACATGTTTTTAGTAACATTCCTCCTCTTTAAGGATCTTTTATCAAATTTTGGATATCTTTTATATTTTCCGGGATATTTGCAAAAAACCAAACTCCCCTTTTTTACTAAATTATTTATAACTTCTTCAATTTTTTCGAGCCCCTCTTGAAATTTTTCAGAAAGTTGCTAGAGGTCATTCCGGATCGAATGGGCTTTGGATCATAATATTTGGTGGCCTTGGATAGAAGGTCCAAAAAAAGGATCTTGTGACCCGGATTATAATGTGAATTCTTCTCTTCTTCAGACAGTAAAAATGGCTAGAATTTGGTACGCCCAACCGTTAAGTAAATATCTTGCTCTAGGAATTGTGGCTTTACACTAGAAATATTAATAAAACTGTAGTTTTATCTTTCTAAAAGCGATGAAACCAGAACCTAATTGGCCCCAATTGATTTCTTCAAATCAAAAACAATGAATTACGTGACGAACATGATGGAAAATGTCTTTATTGTCGTCAGAGACTCAACCCACGCAAATCGTAAATAATTAATCGAAGAATGTTTCTCGTTCATCGTTTCAAAAAATACTTCATGTCAAGTACTCCGACAAAGGACAGAATAAACTCAAGAAGTTGTTATTTATATACACAACCTCAAGTCGTCAGATTATCTCTGGGAACAATTCTGAGACCTGTAAATAAAATCTCATTAAATAATGGATATTAGATCTACATTACAAACATGTCCGCTTTCATCATATGTCATTAAAGGATTATAATACTCCGAACTCGACCAAAACATTGTTTTTTATTTTAGTGTAGGTAGTCGACGATCGACTTGGCCTTACACTTGATATTTAAGGAATTCTTTTTATCTTGAAATAGGTTGGTACCAATCTGAACTTGAAAGAATATATCCGCCGCACCTGTTTTAAAAACCAGTATTAATTTTTTTGCTAATTGTAATATCGTTTTCATCGAAAACCTGATTTTATATTGTTATTTATTCAGTATCGAGAAATGATCAAAGACATGGACTATTAGAACTATTGAAAAGTACTCTCAACTTGTGAAATTATAAAACAACAATAAGAATTAATTGGCGCTCCGGGCCGACTTCCTTGATTCCAGTGGCGCATTTGCTTTTTCAGCTGTCGGAA
>WOGL01000538.1:0-14287 GCA_015342145.1 Leptinotarsa rubiginosa | reverse complement strand
AATTTATAAAAAACGGGAAAAAATTCTGATTTGTTATTTGCTGAAGACGTTCGGGTTTAAGTATACAAAAGAGGATTTAAGAAGGTGTCAAGTTGAAGACAAGTGAGGTCGTATAAGTTCAGTGACAAGAGTTTTATTCCAAACACTCCATTGTTTACTTTTTTGAAAATGGAGTTTCTGATATCATAGAAGTCCAAGAATTGCTGTTAAATATAATAAATTTAAAATTCAATTTCAGTAGGCTACTTGAATTTCAAGAGACCAATAACAAGTCAGTAAGTCGTTAATGTAAAGACTATGTCATGATGCCCACCAATTTTTTCCATAGGTGCGTCGCAAATAATTTTTTAACACTTCTGGTGTAGTTTAATTGGTACCTACCTACTAGGGAGTAATAAAGTAGGTGAAGTTCTTGAATGTACAACACTCAGAATATACAATTTCATAACATTTATTGACACATATCTCTTGACATTCTACAGAGATCAGTTCATATCTCCCTACCTATAATTGAGCTCCCTAAATCCCCTGGTGAACGTTTTTAGAGAGGGCGAGTCATTTTTGTTTACTCGCAGTGGAAGCGTCCAAACTCTCGGCGTCTCTGGGTTCGATGGGCGTTCATGTGGTATCCCCGGATTCTCCGACGATGAGGTCAGCCTCTCGCCACCTCGTCACAGCTACGTCCTGGAACTCGGTCCCCGACACCAGGCCTACCACGCTGCCACCATCTCGGACGACGAACTTGCCGTCGCCTCCTCCTCAGAAGACGCAATCACCGTCTCCAGAGACTTCTGCGACCACGAGCCCGCTCCATATGGGGCAGTACGAGAAGTCGAAGCCCACTATCACCAGTTCGCCGCTCGCCGTCCGCGCAGCTGTTCACAGGGCAGATACAGGTACCACTCGCACCCACATTATTACCCAGATGCCCTCTAGTCATAAATCGGAGGGTAGACTTGATCACACCTCCTCCTTTGCTAACAATTTTCCCTCACAGACGCAGTCGCAAAATGACGTAGGATTAGAACTCGAGCCCGCCCCTGAATATACCTACAAATCCATTACCACGCTGCCCAAACGCCACGTTTGGCGGCGTAGCGCTAGCTGTAAAGACCTTTACGACTTTAGTTTCGAGGAAACGGGGCAAGCTAAACGTAGAGCGCACACCCCGAGACCTGTCGAAAAGGCGGTCATTAGCTTCGAGGAAAGAAAGTTAGAATCTCCCGTAACGCGTTACGACGAACGCCCTATATATAGCGCCAGCTCGCGCGACAGTAGCTTAGAAATTCATCAAGATATTATGATGCCCAATGAAAAAGTGTACTCGAGTAGTTATCCTGGAACGACTACCTATTCCCAGGAGTCTGTAGAAGACCCCGGTAACTATGACCTTCGCGATTCCCAAGACGATCTCTCCCACGATAGTTACGAGCTCATAGAGAAGTCCGACGACGACTATAGCACATCAGGCGAATATAAATATAGGAAATCTAAGCCGTTTAGTATTAGGAGTTGCAGTTTGGATTCCGGAAATTATCTTCCCTCAGATAGCGAATCAGAGCAAGATAAAAGGCATAAGTGTAAGAGTAGTTCCGATGTTCACCAGGATATATTCTTGATGGAAGATCCTAGGGATTTCCCGAGGGAAATTATTCCCAGGAAATCGGACGGAAGTTACTACAAACAGTTCAAGCAGGGTTCTAGAACGTCCAGCTTGGAATCCAAGAGCGATTACTACGAGTCGAAAACTTCTAAATCCAGCAAAGAAAGTCTTAAAAAATCCCAGAGAGATCCAAGTTTCGATTCGCGTACCTCCAGTCTAGAATCGAAATCTGACGCGGACACTAAGAAAGTGATCCGCAGAAATAAAAGTTCTGATAACGTTGACGCGAGGAATGGATATTCAGAATCTAGGACTTCAAGTCTCGAATCTAAAAGCGAGTATTTTGACGCTCCGTCGAGATTTTCAGATGAGATCAAGTATAAAAATCACAAACATGATTATGACAGAAAAATCAATTTCGAGAGAAACTACGGAATTCACAAAATACAGAATCTCGATAATATCGAGATGAACCGTAACTTCACGCATGTGCAGTCGATCAGTTTACAGAACGTCGAAACCGAACAAAACATGAAGATCAACCGACTTTTGGCGAACTTGGAACAAAACACGGTGCCGAGGACTCAGAAGTCTTCGCATCACCACAGATCTCACACAGTCGATAACGAACCGTACAAAATATCGCACGATTGGCAGGAAAACCTAACAGCATGTACCCCCTCCACGGCTCAGACGTGGTCTTCACACCCACCTCTCACGGAGAGATCCACAGAATCGGAAAGCATCATATTCAGCTTTGACGATGACAAAATTCAGTCGCTGCAAGAGAGTCTCGATTCAGACGTTTGTCCGGATCACAGTTTCGGTGTAGTGCCGAACATAGACGATAAAGTCAAGAGGTCCGATAAGAAAAGTTACCGCGACGTGTTCATGGAAATAGAACCAAGAATTGTACACGACTTGCCCATGCATCAACCTATCGAACGCACGAAGTCCGATCCTAACTCACTGGCTAGACAGCGGTTGAGTTCCAGCTCTAAGCGTCTGCTGCTGATGCATCAGAAATCAATAGACTTGACTCCTGCGGAGTCCAGTGATGACGACTTCTTTTATAAACAGATACCAAGTGCTCCTCCTATAATGAAATACAAAGGAACGCACTTCGAGATGCCTTCGGCCGAATTCGGCCATTTTGACGTGCTGAAAAGAGACGCGGAAGGGTTAAAAACCAAATTCGAAGTACCGAAGAGCCAGTTCGAGATATTGGGCGTCAAAGCTCAATCGGATTTCGTTAATTTGCCTCCTAAAGATGAAGATATTTCCTACGTGTTGCATAAACGTCATATAATGAATGGAATATCTAAAAATGAAGAAGTAAAACAATACGATATGCCTGAGCCTCCTAAGAAATTGGAAGTGAAAGAACTTTCTCCAAAAGAGGATACCAATAAAACCAAATCACTGCTCGAACCTCCAGAAACTTCATTTCTCTTCACTCAAAACATCGACCTATCCAAAGTCGATCCAGTTACCCTTGAAATAGATAAAAGTGTAGTACCTATTCAGCATTTATCAAGTCCTAAAAGGGATATAACCCACATCGATCCTGTATTGCTGGAGGCCTTGAATTCTAAATTGAGTCAAATCGAAAGCGATTCGCCTACCAGTTCTAAAACAGAAAGCATTAAACCCATTCAAAAGTTGTTGAATATTCAGAATGATAGATTGGCGAAAAGAGATATAAAAACGGAAGATAAAGCTGTTCAAAAAGTGGAAGAGATGAAGGACGTAGAAACCAAACCGAAAATCAAAATAAAAACTGACATCAAACCAAAAAGGGTTATTAAACCTAGAATGCAGCCTGGGAAAAAGGGTGGGAAAACAAATAAGACCAAAGTAAGAATAACTTCCTTCAGTTCTGATGACGAATCCCTAGATTCTGATGATGTATTCGGTAGTGCTGAAGCAACTCCGACTAGAATTGAATTTTCCCCTCCGCAAATGCGCAAAGAAATGGAATCGATCCTTAAATTCGAGTCTGAGAGGAAATATTTGCAATATACTATGTCCTCGACTGAAGTAGAAGGATCACCACCAACTTCTAGGAAGAAAACTGACAAACAACAAGAAAACAATCTGGAACCAACAACTACCGAACTTAGAAGAATCTCTGAAAGGTCGTTTTCGATTCCTAGTTCAGAGGACGAATTCAATGTGAAAACTACCGATTTGCAACCAGTGTTTATCGATTGTGTGCAGGAACCTTTGAAAACTGTCCACGAACACGATAAGGAAGACGGTGATAAATCGCTGGACGAGACCCTCAAGGAAGAGTGTTCTACAGACAAGGAAATAACAACTATCGACGATGAAAGGGCGAAGGAGAAGCAGCTGCTACAGGCTGAGATTGAAAATGACTTGAAAGATTTGAAGGTGCCCTCAAAAACTACGATTACGGAAATCCCCTCTCCTTCTCTGAGAAAACGAGGCCACAGTCCTCTTCTGTTCGCACATGCTCGCTTGAATCTGTCTGAAGGATCAGCATTTACGCTGCTGCAGAAACAACAAGCTCTGGATTCGCCCAGCATAGGAAGAAGGGCAAAAAGTTTGGACGCCCCTGTTATAGCTGTAAGTAAGTTACCAGCTTTGAATGCATTTTCGAGCAAAGATGACACGTTGGCGGAAGAAGATCAACATTTGACAGACAAAGATAGCGGGTTGGATAACTATTTGATAAGTGATAAGTCAACAGAGGAGAGATCTGACACGGACGATGGCAGAAAAAATGTTCTTGAAAATGTTTTGAAAAAACGACTCGCCCAGAAAGTACCCTCTACCCCAAGAACAACCGATGACGAGTCTACCAAAGTTTCTGTGAAAGGCAAAGATTCAGCAAAAGATGATACAAGAGTGAAGGAGGGAGCAATCAAAAAAGAGAAAGAACGGGATCAAATAGTGCCAGATGTGAGCAGCTCAAAGTCGAAGAAGATCAGCAGAACTACTCCACCACCGAAGCAGTCTGGTCACAGGACAACGAAATCCAGGGCCCCAGTAAAGCCGCAGATTTCTAAAGAAAACGAAAAGCCGTTACCAAGACCTTCTGCATCTAAACCAAAAATTCCATCGAAGTCGGAATCTTCCAAAGGACCTAAAACTTTTTCACAAAAATCTTCTGAAGTTCTTCCCAGTCAAAAATCCCTCCCAATTGAGAAAACTCCAGCTCTTCCTGAAGTGAAGAGAGCTAAAAGCCAAGAGACAGAAATTACCAAGAAAACGGCCCCCAAAGAAAAGGCAAAGTCGCTGGAAAAACTGGAATTGAAAAAGATGGGCAGTAAGGAAAGAACAAAGTCCCAAGAAGATAGCGATCCCGATACGATCGCTAAAAGGAAAGAAAAACAACAAATGCTCTATGAAATTGCCATAAAGCAAACGAAAACACTCAAGAGTCCCGTTAAGGATGTACTACCAGTGTTTCCTCAAGTAGAGGAGATGGTGAGAGAACGTCATGGTAAATTGGAAATCAGCATTAATACAATAGAACCGACTGTCTCACTTGAAGAGGCAATAATAATCACGAAATCACCCAAGAAGCTCGATAAAAAAATGGGCGAGAAACTCACTAAAAGCTTGGATCTCAATGTCCCTGAAGAAAGTACTAAAATTGTACAACGTTTAGGTAAGAGTTTGGATCTTGATAACCTCGACAAGCCGCTTTCAGGGGGAGAATTTGATTTCAAGCCTGAAGCGATACGGAATATGCAAGAGAAGGAATGTCTAGAGGAAACTTCCCCAGAAACAGATGCAGTACAGGAAACTGTCACGGCGGATGTTCACGAAATTCCACCTCAGGCCGACGCAGATGACAAAATTATTCTGGAAGGAACCAGCTTGGACGTATGGATTTCAGTAGATGAATCGCACACAAAACTTGAAAACATAGAAGTAATACAAAAGTCTAACGATTTTTTTGAGCAGCGCACTTCTCCAAAGCCTCCAGATCTGGGTAAAATTGACACTAAAAGTTCCTCAGATTCACAAAGTGTAGAGAGGATGAGTTTGGGTGAATCTCTCGATATAAAATACATCGATGAGTCTACCGGAGATTCGTCTGGCAGGTCGGAAAAAGACGCCCAACTCATAGCAGAAATGCAAAGGGCTTCTAGTACAGTCAGTAAATACTTGATGAGAAAGATCGAGAAGAAGCGAGAAAAAGAAAAGGGGGACAATTTAATTAGAATCACTAGCGAGGAAGAATCTTTGACAGATGTCAGTGACTTGAAAGGTGAAAACTTGGCGGGTGCTAGTAACTTTTTATCGGTTTTTAGTGAGCATAAGGACGCGCTACTGAAATTGGGCATAGAACGGAGCAAATCCGAAGATACGGGGTCTTGGGTTACGGTTGAGTGTGAAGAATATGTTGGTATCGAAGAATCGCTCGATTACGATAATGTTACATTGGAATCTCCAGAGAAAACGCCTGACTTAGACAAGTCGCCTGAAGATAACAACTTGTTAACGGCAACTAGAAAACTGGGCAAACTAGATTTGTTAAAGAGAAGTTCAGATCAATCTAGATCCAGTGATACAACTGGTTCTTGGACAAGCGGGGAAAAAGATATCTCCCCTGGAAAGGAAGTAAAGGAGACTGACGATAGTAGTACTAGTTGTGCGATTGGTAGAGCAATTGGTTTGAGCCAAACCATCGAAACTTTCACGACCAAAGAACTACTTGATAAAAGATCGCCAGATTCCGAAGCACCTAGGAGCCCAAGAAGCCCTAGAAGTCCCAGAATATGTGTTTTAGGGAGAGCATTTACTATAGATGAAGGCTCCTCCTCTTTAAAACTAGATGATTCAAGCTCCGACGAGGCGAATGATATCCCGAAAGATCTAACACCTATACAGGAATCACAGATGGAATTAGAAACTTCGACTCCTATTAAAAAGACGCCTTATCCGTTCGAGGAAAAATGGTCTAATGATTCAGAATTGAGTCAAAGGCTACATAAAAAACTGTCTAAAAAGTTGTCTTCGGCAGACAAAAGCAGTCTTTCGTCTATTGACGATTCGGCCTCTGACAAGAGAAAGAACGGGCATATTTTAGATAAGCCTACTCTGTTTTCTGTCGAGAGGCTTTCGACGGAATCGAGAAACTCCCTTGATACAGAATCAAGCTCAGGAAGTTTGGGTGCAGCTTGTAGATTACAGAAGTCTAATGACATCCCGAAAGATCTCAGCTCTACTTGGAAAGCTTTTCCCTTGGACAGCTCTGGTTCCGCCGACAGTTTTGATGACAATCTCTTGCCATCTGATCAAGACCAAGAAAAGCAGGAATATTTTATGTGTCGTGAAAACTCAGGCGACTTTGCTACAATGTCTGATATATACTATAAGTTCGATAATGACGTCACACCTACCGGTGACGACACTGACCTTCCCGAAGATTTGGCGAATTTCCCAACGAATTTTGGTTATCCTTGCTTAACGGCAATAAGCGGACTCGGGATTGGAAATACAGATATTTTAGGTGGATACTCAGGTGGTACATTTCTCTCGAGAACTTTGTCTAGAATATCCGAGAGGAGCACAAATTCAGAAAAGTCCAGCATGGACGACGATTCCACTAAAGCGAGCACTCAGAGTGACAGTTTGAATGATGAATCGATGGCGTCTAGCAATCCTCAGGTGAGTCTTAGTTCGGAGTCCCCAAGTCACGCCCACGTTTCTGAAAACGACAAAAAGACTCCTGTCAATACCGTTTTTCCTGAAGAAGAAGACGACAAAGTCAGCGACCTCAGCAAACCGAGCGACAAACAGGAAGCTTTACCGCACGTGTGCAATTTATTACAGAGACAAATATCGGATGATAGACGAACCTCAGCGGAAATGGCCGAACTGTCGATGGACGACATAGAAATAATAACTTCTGAAAGAGGTTTGCGTTTGAAGCGCCAGGGTTCTGACGACACCATCATCGACGAGGAATGTTTCGAGCCCGAGGCGAAAGACGAGAAAGTTCGATCCAGTAGTCAGGAGAGTGAGGACTGGCCTTTGCCGGAAATACCCCAACAAGCACAAAAGTTGTTGGCGATGCACGAAATTCCTAGCACAGACACTTCTCAACAAACGACTCAGGTTTACCAGCCCCCCAACAAATACATTCCGAAAACTTTCGGATTGAAAGGGTCATTGTCGCTCAAAAGCCAAGACTCCGAGAATTGGCCGAGTCCGCCTTCGAGCGTGATCGAGCCTGTTGTTGGTAATGTAGAAACCTACTACATAACTCCACCGGAGGAGGCGCATAGGGTTGTAGTGGATTCAAACACAGTAAGCAGTTACGATAACGATTCGATCTCGGACGAAAATAAAACAGTTGATTTAGAAACTGAGAAAACCCATACCTACGAGAATGTGGCTCGGGAATGTATAAGTGAAAGCATTTCAGAAAGCTTGAGTGTTGGGCCGAGCGGAATCAAAATAGTTCTGGAAGGAAAGTCGCAGGATTCAAACTCCGACGAAGATTTGAATTTATCCAATTTGAACGATGACGTGTTCATCGACATCGTGGAAACCACTAAATATGAACTGAGACCGCCGACTGTGATGCGTAGAAGCACCGCGTCCGACGACTCTTCTCACTCACACAAGAGCGATAAAAAGAGTTCGCACAGCTCTTATTCCGAAGAAGACTGCACCAGTTCCGTCGGTACGAATCTGGGAGACGGGACTGTTCGATTTGCTTTAAAACCGACCAAGTGCACTCACAGTTCACACTCTGAAGATACCTCGATCGCATTGAGTCTATCCGAGTGGTCCAACAGTACGAATACGGTCAAGTTTCAAAATCTCTCCAGTAATAGCGGGACCACGAAAAGTAGTTCCGGTCTGAAAAGCGACGAGAATTCCCTGACTGATATCGCGCAGTCTATATCAGAGTGGTCCAGTAGTAACACAAGCACGACGCTCAAAGCCCAGCAAAACTCCGGGATGCAGTTCCAAAAATTATCATCTACTCCGTCAACGGGGGACAGTACATTGACCGATCGAATATCGACGATTTCCGACTGGTCTGGTTCTGAAACTAAGCAATTTTTTCCCACAACAATGCAAGAACATCTCACACCCACAAGGTTAGGGTCCAGTATAGACATCGAGGAATTTTCATTAACCAGCGAGCAGAAACCAGTGCCAAGTCCCAAGAACATTCCATCCGAAGACCTGGCTTTGTTAACATCAAATTTGTTGAGTCGAAGCGACGTCAAGTCTTTTTCGAAGTCAACGGAGCGACCGATACTGATACCCGCGCCTTTGTCCGACACGGATAAATCAAGTAGCTCGATAGAACAACGAACTGTGCACACACAACGTTACGACAAAGATAAACAAAAATACTTGCAGAAACACCAACCTTCTTCTAAAAGCACCGAAAGACCTATCAAAGTACCTTTGAAGTTATCGAAATGCTCCCCGTACTATTCGAGTAGCCTTAGTTCAGAGTCAACTCCTTTAGCAAGTACCAGTCCCGTTCCTATGAGTAAAACGGCCACCGTACCTCTCACCAGGACTCACCGAAAGGCGATATCTAAGAGTTTGGGCCAAAAAAGTCCTCCAAGTGAAAACGACTCCACCAGCAGCGTGGAATCACCAAAAAGCAAGTCGGACAGAGACAGGAGGGGTTACAGAAGGAAAAGACAGATGCAAAACCAGCGTCGTGCTAGGATGGAAAAGGGCCAGTACAGTATAGACGAATATTATTTTGTAGAACACGAGACGGGGCTCACAGAATATAACGAGTACATACGTACGAGAAATATGGAAGAAATGGCTTCGAATTTTCAATATGAAAGCGCGTTGGCTGAGGACAGCCCTATAATGCACTATTCCGAAACTTTGGAAGAAGGTTATTATCCTGACGTTGATTCTCAGTCCGGTTCTGATATATTCCGTATGGAAAAAGACGACGAACGATTTGAAACAGTCGAGGGATTTGACGTTACTTCTATCCCGCCTCCTTTGTTAGAAGACGATTTCGAAAGTGACCCCACGCCGCAAATTTGATTTTAATGTTAACCTAACTTAGGATTTCCGGTTAGGATACTATTGCTTTTTAATTTTTTGTTTCATTTGTTTCCTGATGTATTTATTTCTTTCTGTATTCTATCATATTTTGATATTTTCTGGCGTGTTTGAAATTTGTTAGGTTGAATAAATATTTGCATTACTTCAAAATTTTTGCCTAAAACTCAGTATAATAATTAAATTTCAGAGCTCTCAAAGTTGAAATGATGGGGAAAATTTTCATATCTGGTAATTTTTGGAATATAGTAGGAAGGTTTAAAAATATACTGAAACTAAATATGAAAACGAGCAGTTTTCTTTGAATCATTTTATATCTTTTAACTGTTGAAATAAGGTACCTATTCTAAAAAAAAGTCTGAACCAAACTTATTATTGTTCTTTATTCAATGAAAGATATAAAGTTGGAAAAACATTATTTTTGGTTTTTCTACAAACACCCTGTAGACATTTACAAAAAATATTACGACTGGGAAATAATTGTGTTTCAAAAGACTAAATGAATCATTATCGAACATTTGTCACTTTTTTTCAACAATTATCAGGTAAAATCATGAATCTGTTAAAAAATCTATTGAAATCTGTTTACCCGTTAACCAACTGTCTCCCCTCTACGAACGACAACCCTCAGAAGTCGAAACTTGTGCGAGCTAAGGATTAACGAGGTCTTACCNAACCATCTTCGTATCTCTCATAGTTTCCGAGATCCCAATGGTGAGGATCGAATTTGAAACACCCTGTATACTGATCTAATTCTAATTTTTTGCCTCTTTTCAGCTTATTACTATATCTGTCAAATCTGTTTTTCCGTTAACCAACTGTCGCCCCTCTACGAACGACAACCCTCAGAAGTCGAAACTTGTGCGAGCTAATGATCAACGAGGTCTTACCTTTAACTGTGATTCCTAGCACGGAATAGGAAACCTTATTTGCACATTATTAAATGTGCAAATGAACGATACCAGTGATTATTTTTCAATTATTTATCATGTTTTGAAGTTACCTGTTTTTCAAACATGTTTTTATTATTAGGTAGAAGTTGTGGCTTAGGAAATTGTACAAGAAGGTACAACTAAAAGCTCTGACGTAGGATGCAATGTAATAATCTCCTTGATAAGTTTTTCAATAATGGAATTAGTATCATCGGGAGGTAAAAAGTCGCTTATGATGCTAACTTTGTTGGTGAAACGAGCATTGTGGAGAGTGTTGCACTTCTGGTGTGCGGGAGAATCATTTCTTTAAGTGTTTTCAATTTGTTTACAGTATTTTAACTTGAATTACTGTACATTTGGGGTACCCATGAATATGATTAGAAAAAGAAGAGTTTTGTTTAATTAAAACAGTTTTAGTTCATATTCGACCAGGAGTCAAAAAATATCTTTCAAACAAATACAAAAATGTATAAAATGAAGAGTATTCTATTTCTAATAAAAACAATTTTACTAGGTCTCAATAAATAAATGAATTCTTATAAACCTGCAATTCATGATTTGTGAAATACAACTTACAAATTTACTATTTTTCTCCTCATTATTGAAGTTTTGGGAGCTTATTCCAGACATTTGATTTTAATCTTTAAATTGGTTCTTATTTTTATAATTTTCTTGACTACGTTATATATTTTCCACAAGTTAGGTTTGTTTGGAAAATACCAGTGTATAATTTTTATTTTTGTTTCCTTCAACTATGGAATACTTTAAAACAAGCTCTATTGAAATATCCACTTTTAATTTAAATGAAATCTCGTATAACCTCCCGACTGACAGTATTTAATATGCCATTTTTCACAGTATTTCTAAACTGCACTAGAAAGTGTTTTAGAAAATGATGGATTCGTGCCAATGTTTAGTATAATGACACATGTAATTATGAAAAAAAGAAAAGGAAAATGCACTTTCTAATCGTAGTTTTATGTAAATATAAGCTCAATATAAAATAAGGAATTGTTTACCTTTTTTACTGTGATTGCAGAATATTCGGAATGGTATTTAATGGGTACGTAATTGATATTGCTGATAAGTTTGATATGAATGTATTTTATATTCCATTAAAAGTATTATAAAAAAAGTAAGAGAAGCTCAATATATATTGAGGTACAGGATTTTTGGGTATGATATTTGAAAATGTTTTGAAAATCTGAAACTCTTTCATATCCTAAATTCAGTGATTTTAAAAAAGAAGGAAGTGGGCGGATTTTGGCGGATTTAATCATCGAGTTAATTACGTAATACTGAGTGCGGGAAACACCCAAATTAAACTAAAAAATCAATACTCCTTATAGTTCTTATTATCGAATATTCATTAACTATTTATTGAGAGAATACCTTCACTTCCACTGTCACATCAATACCCAAGGACTCATTATCGGCAATCTTGAAAATTGTGCCAAATATTGAAGGTATTTCTGGAATTTTGCGATTGTTCTGTGTTAATGAATAGTTAACCACTTCTTTATTATACCAACAAGTAATAATATATCTGTCTTCTGTACTAAACTTGAAACGGAAAATACCAATTCAGAATAAGAGTAAAAGTTTATATTTTGTTTTATTCTGGGTTGGATTTCAGTTTTTAATAATGTCTCTCGAAACTGTACCCTATCTTTTATTCACGATATGGATTCAGCCATCAAAATTATTCGTTTCACTCCAAAATCTTGTAACTTCCTAGGAGGGAAAAAGTTTCGGCAAGACCCAAGTACTGGAATTCACATACAGTGTATGCCACCGAATAGAAACTGAATATCTTCAAGACATATTTGTTGAGAGAGAATTCAAGAGGGTCATTTTTCTATCATACTTCAACTGTCATACCTTCTTCCCCACCTCTTTGTGACCATCTCGCTTAGAATTTGAATATGGAACGTACTAAGTGTGACACATAATGAAAAGGTAACTCTATAAGGAATTCATTTACGATCCACATTACTATCCAATACGTAACTTTGCATATTGGCGCCCTCTTGCGGTAAAAAACTTTTCCGTATTTCAAATTATGATACTATCAAACTAAATTAGTTCACAGTAGATGCTTTAGCCTCCATCAACTTTAATACTTGAGTATAATTCAGTCTCGAAACGTCCAACATTTTCGAGTATTTCTAATGCAGAGGGCGCCAAAATGAAAAGTTAGGTTATCAACAGTAACATGGATGAACATCTCATACAATTACCTTTTTAATGATGTTTCACACTTGGTACTTTCCCTATTAAAATTCTAAGGGTGAAGTTCACTAAGGGGCGGAGGAGGTATAACAGTTGGGATTATGATATACAGATGTCCCTTTCCAATTGAAAATCGACCTGTTTATGCATTTTTTCGGTGTCTCTCATCTTCGATTGATATCTTCGATTGATAGCTATTCTAAAAGAAATCTCATAACGTGAGCGGAAATGAAAGGTATGGGAGACAGTTTCTTAATTTTATGTTTATTGAGCAAAATGAAATCAAAATTTATCTGCTTTCTACTCTTTTCATTATGATCAATATCCATACAATTATAATTATAATTAATATGAGCAAGCTCGAAGACTGATGAAACATTGTAAATAAACTGTTTTAAACTCGAAAATCAAACATTAAATTAGTGTATTATTGTTCAATTTTTCTTGTAGTTTTCGGTTATGGAACGAATATTTATTTCCCGAATTTAGTTTTCTAAAAAAATTCAATTGGCTATAAACGACTATTCAGAATGACAGAAATCTTAGATCGTATTGAAATAATGAAACAAAAAATCACATTAATTATGACTATTCTTACGTCTACGGAAAAACATTTTATGGCCAATTGAAATCCCTGCGGTCTAAAACTGATTTAGCCTTTACCTGTAGTGAACTCGAAGTACAAATGATTTTAAACGTGTATTTTTTACGGTTCAACTTTGGTTCAGAGTAGGTTTAAAGATGTGATTGTTTATCGATTGTTGGCCTAAGCAACTGCAGGATGATTAATTGAATAATAATAATTCGAAATAATTATGTAACGTGTCATTGTCAATAAGCAAGTTTTCCTATTTTTACGTTTTTGTGATATTTATGAGAAATTGTTAATAAACTAATCATATAGATGTAGAATTAGGGGAAAACTCGAGTAACTCTGAAAATGGTGAGTGTTTTGAAGAAAATGTTCAATTTTTAAAAAGATTGTTGATGAAAGTTATTCACAAATTTGAATTTATTAAACATTTTGATACTTTAGTCACTTCAAGTGACATTAAATGTTGTCTACTTTGTATAGGCTCGTTGTGATATCTCTAGTCAGACTAGAAACATTGCATTTGAGGGTTTTCAGGATTCGTTCCAAAAGTAAAACTTTTTAAGTGCTGCTAAACAATGCAGTTTGTCAGTTGTTTCAGAAAAAAAATCTGATTGACAAGTAGTATTGGCCGATCCATAGGTTACTTTGATATAACCTACAAACTGCTCAATAATTCACAATTATTATCCAAATTAATTAATAAAAAAAAAGTGTTTCGAAGAATGTAAACTTTCACGGCATGAGATAACTGTATAACAAAGGCTATTTTCCGGGTTTTCTGGCCGTGGTATGCAGGTTTTTATGCCTGACGTTTCGTCTACTGCTGCGGTAGACATTTTCAAAGTCAATGTGGTAACGGTCGCAATACCCGAGCTGGTGCTCTGGTTC